>KN886013.1:12554-25860 GCA_000934455.1 Apostichopus parvimensis
TTTTTTTTTTTTTTTTTTAAGATTTGAAATTTCTGAGATGCAAATTTCAGAATCTGATGCAAGCTGAATGTACAATGACAGTATTGACTCCTCTGTAGATACATAATTGTAACAGGCGATGAAATCAACACTAACTATACAGTAGTTGTTTACCTCTTTTTCTATTCAAAGTGAAAATGTTGTGGATAGTGAAGAATTCTGTAAAGTAGCAGACATTGCTTGTTTCTGTGGGTTTTTCCTCTGTTACTACTACCTTGAGGTATTCTGATTTAATATAAATCTCATTCCAGCGAAACTTATGAACTTATTGGGACCACGTTATCAAGGATAATAATATTGTGACATGTTTTATGTTATTTCATTCTTATATGGCAAAGAATCACTTAGCTATATTGGAATTCTGTTTTTAAGTCTAGATTGGCCAAAAAAGAAAATTATAAGATAGTCATACTGTTGTAGTCATAGAGCACAATACAAAGGCTATTGTAGTATTCAAGGTCACTTTATCCCCAGATGTTGGTTAATTAACACTTATCTAGAATCTTTTGTTTTATATTACAATAGCCTCATACCAGATACAAGGCCATAAAGTTGCAATGGGATTCATTAGAATAGCCAATTTATCACCAAATTATTAAAATAATTCAAATAAAAACATTAAGACGGTACTAATTATCCACCTTTCTGTTCATAGTGGCATATGTCTGGTCACATGTCTTACCAACTTAAAGCACCCAGTTGGTCACTCAGAGCAAGTGGCAACAAATTTTCATGGTCTTTTCTTCTACAAGATGATGACCATGTAATTGGAAAAAAAAAATATTACTGTGTGAGGTATCGGCGGAGGTGGCATGGGGTTATTAGTTGAGCTTGTTGTAGGTTATCTTCCAATGTTAAGAGGGAAAGTTCACAGATTTGGTAGTGGAAATAGTCCAAGAAAACTTGATTCGGGGAAATCTCCTCGCATCCACCATGTATAGCCGCTAACTGTTAATTGGCTACGGCTCTGTTTGAAAATCTCCATTAACTGTGTAATAACACAGCAATTTTCCCATTTGACAAAAAGGTTTATATGCTCTATATGTTACACCCCCGAGTTCGAGTGACTTGAAGATTAATGTATCTCGCCAGTTACAGAATTGTTGACAGTTCATAATCATGGACGTTAAATATGAATCTAAGAGGCTGACTTCGGTCAGCTTGCGGCTTTGATAAGCCAATGATGGCTTCTTCGCGAGTTCCTGCTTACAGGAGGATCTAAAATACATATACGTCATCAACCAGTTTAAAGTCAAAACATACTTTCATCACTATTTGTAGCCTAGATACAACTATACCCAATCTATCCCACATAATGCAAGAAGGTTATCTTCAAATGATGTTTTGTAAAATTTGCCTTTCCTTCTTTCTTTTCACATTCTTACCAAAGTTCTTAAACCTAGTTGGAAGTTTTGCAGATGAATACTATTGATCAGTTACCTTATGTAGTTAAGTAGCCAACTACACATATGTAGTCAAACATTCACTATACTTTTCATATTAAAATAAGTTCATATCATGGCAAAGAGAAGAAAGAAAGTATTTATGAATTAATTTCCAGTACTGAGCTAGCTAGTTGTTTAAACCTAAAAGGAAGGGGTTTTATTTTGGGGAGGGGGAGGGAGGAGTGGGGGAGGAAACAGATTGATCCAACAAGCTAGAACACTGAAAATGGTATGTGAACACCAATGAGTCAGATGACCCTGTAGTTTGATCAGTTGCTTTCTTGTGCTTGTGAGAGCAGCTTGATGACCAGAATTGTGTAAATGTTCAAATTTGTATGAACAATCAAACTCTGTCAGATAATATTGTGACTGAAAACAAGTTTATTCAAATTCAACATGATATTTGCTCACTTGATTATCAATGTGTTAGGTTATGTAGGTCAATTACTGTTGTTTATGAATTCCTTAAGATTCTCATCAAGTAAGACATTTCTCTTTCTTTCTTTTTTTTATTTTGGGCTCCAGTTATTCCCAATAGCATAGATTTCAACTTTGGGTTCTATTTCGATATGACTGACAAAACCATAATTTTGCAATGGGATTGATTAGAGCATATACTGTACCTATACATTAAAAATAATCAGCTCTACATTAGTGTTCACACCTACAATACATTGTTTATGTAAACCTAGCTCAACTCCTGCTAACTATAGACGAGAACCTGCTTGTCCTTGGTTTGCTGTTACAAATCACTTGTGAAATCCACTATAGTGGTATATGATTGTTTATCGATACACATTGAGAATGCAAATTGAAGTATGTAGGTCTATACATAGTTTAATCTCTGAGAAGAAGATGCTTGTAACTAGATGCTAAACAAACCATTCCCTCCCCCTCCCCACCCCCACCCCCTGCCGAGTAGCAAAGGAAGAAAGATAGAACCCCCCATTCATAGTGTATAATTGAAGGAAGAAGAAAAGCTATAAAGATTAGCTACAGCCAGTTATAAATACTTAATTAAATGTTATAGTTAACAATTAGCAAATCTTTGTATACTACCATAAGACATCATCAAGCTTGCATTTTTTTAATGTTTCATTTATTTATTTTTTCCTCTTGTATTGTCCATTTTCCTTGATTGATACATGTAAACATCAATGCTGTCACTAAACTGTTGTGTTTCTTATAGTGTGACCTAGTATTGGCATCTTTTCTTTCCATGTAAATACACTTTCACTCTCCTTTTAAAGTATCAAAGAAATGAGAAAAGGAAATTAAACAGTAGTTGGCACTTTGACATCAAAACTCCCACTGAAGACTTTGAAACCGAGCAAGATTTTTTGATGGAGGAATTTTCCATCCTATGTGTCTCTATAATTTATTTTGAGATGGCTGTTGGATTTTACTTTTCCATTTAAGTACACAGTTACATTAACATGCTCAGTGTTGTAGCCAGGAGAAAGTGAGTGCTGGCTAATTTGAAGAGAGTGGCGGCTGATTTGTCTGACGATGGCGAGCGAAGCCAGCCCGCGAGCATAACGAGCCCTCCTCTGCGTGAGGTCCAGGGGCCCTTGGTGGGCTTTGAGGGGCGAAGCCCCCGAAGCTACAGGGTTTTAGTTGATTTCAATGGCTTTAGGTGGCTCTATTCTACCCCTTTTTTTCACCTGACAGTCTTTGTGAATAGCTAAAATTAGGCATGTTATTCAATACACCCTACGCCCTAACGACATCACTGAACGTAACACCCTACGCCCACCGGCATCACTGAACGAAAAAACCCACGCCTAGTAAAGCCCTCAAAAGTCACAATTACATATTAATTATCATTGTAATTTGTATTGTACGAGGAAAGGCTTAATAAATATGATTTTGCATTTCACAAATTCTGAATGTTTGTATACCGTTTGTATGATTCAGTGCTGGATTGTATCGCTTGATCCACAACACCTGTGCAGGTGTTTGCAATAAAAAAATCTTGTTCTTGGCAACTTACTTTTTGAGTAATTTTCAGTGTATTTTGATTTCATTTAATACAAGATTTACTGATTTTGTGACGGTCGGTAGGAAGCTTGAGTGGCGGTCGGTAGGATGCTGATTTACTCTGAGTGCCGGTCGGCAAGCACTAGTGGCGGTTACACCTGACCGGCGCCGACCGGGCGTGGCTACAACACTGAACATGCTACAGAAGACTCCTGCTATTAAGACTGTAATCACAGTTAGGTTTACCCTGGGTCATCTCAACTGTGTTGTCAAATCTAGCCACAGAGATCAGATTAACAAGGAGTTCAAATGTAAATCAACTGGATTGTGGCTTTGCTTTGACCGATTGTATCAAACAGATTGCAAAAAAACAAACTTTTGCTCAGAGTGTAAGCAAATTATAATGGATGGGAATGCACACAGTGCCCTTCTTTTTTTTTGCTGAGAAGACATTTCTGTTAGTGCAAAATGAAAGCAACCTAGAACAAACCAGCTGAGAATATGAGGGTAACTTGACGGTAACTTGAGGGTAACATCAGGGTACATCAGGGACACATGTGACGAAGGTTTGATCAGTGTCCATACAAAAACACGATTGACAGGCAGGTGTGCCTGATAGCGCATTAACACTGCAAAGCTCAACATTTTGTACAAAGAGTTTAATACAAACTTCTTTACATGTTAATCTAAAGGTCAATCAATATACAATATCAGCTTTTACAAAACTGGGTAGAAACAGTCTCTGATTTTTCTGGAAATCGAATCCTTTGTGTCAGAAGAGACATAATTTTAGAGGTATTTTGCAAGATTTGCCTAATCATAAGAAACAAATGTATGTTTTTGTGGCTGTTGAAGTGGATTTGGTCTTCTGTTTACAACTTTAAAAGTTTCGTTTCAATGTGAATTTCTACCCTGTTGCTGTCTTACTTCTCTTACTTCTTCCTTGCACTCTTGATCTCTTTATTATTCAACAGGGAAGAATCGTTGACGTCAGCCTCTAGTTTGCACGATTTGGAAGAAGAATTAAGCATGACCAACTACCAAGACTCACAGTAAGTAGTCTTAATTACCAAATTATTCTCTTTGCCCATGAAATATGCATATTTATATGATTTATTATTATTTTATCTTATATATCCTTTAACCATCAAATACAGATTTTTTTCATCTTAGCATAAATCTAACTTTACCAGCAGTCAGATAAAGAAGATTATCGTTACATTTGTGATGTATGTAGGTCTTTGAATTGTATAACTTAATTTACCAGCTTGAAGTTTTATTTCTGACCTTTTAAATTGTGATTTACCAAATGTCTTGTACAAACTATTATAGAGCTGTGTGTTAAGGATGCTGTGAAGATAAAATCTGCATTTCTCAGTGAAATTTATCTGTACTTATAAGCAAGCATGCCAGTTTGCTACAAAATGCAAATATAGATGCATGGCATGTTTCTTTGTCACAAAAATATCTTCAGGTTTGGTGATGATCAAAGTCACATGAGCATGTTTTAAAGGTTGTCATTCATGTCCCCAAATTTTATGAAAACAATGTTAGAAATATTCCAAAGAAAAAGTTTATTTTCTGGTTCTCCAAACTATTAATCAGACATTTTAGGATTGTTAATTTGTTAGGGTAGACAATTTATTGTTTCAGTGTGGATAACCAGGCGCAGTAAGATTACTTCTTGAAATGTGAGTACAGGTTTAAGTGACTCTCTTGCATATTCAGGGAGTAGTACTGGTATAAATTGTCTGTAAAACTTTCTGTTCAGTTAGCATCATTCAGACCAAACCATATTAATATACATATATACATGTTTGAATACCCATCAATCTGGCTATGAAAACATGTAGTTAAAACTTGTGGGCTGCTTTGCTTGTATCATTTACCAAATTATTAAAACAAAATATTAGTGCAATACAGAAAGATTGGTGTCCTACAAATTTTAGTGTTATTTTTTTATTTATTTCTTGAGCAAATGCTGCAAGGTTATATGACTAGGCCCTAATGCAATCAATCCTGTTGGGATGTTAACCGCCAGACTAAAAGGATGGGATATGTTTTCAAATGTTCAGGATAGTTTAACCGGTGGAATATGACACTATTAAAGAATATCGGGACTCACTCTCTGGTTTTCTGGACGGTAAATCTGGACATCCGAAAAAAATGTAGCAGAATCACTTAGATTGACCAATATGTACACTGTTATGAGAGATGTGTAGTTTTGGTGAGTAGAATGTTCACCACCTTTGTGCTGGTAAAACTTCCCAATCAGTTAGGTCATGCCTAACCTTACATTGGTTGTATTTTAACTGTTAACAACTAGTGGTTTGCCGAGGCTGAGTTTGGTTGTCCAAAACAAATTTAGTCATCTGGAACTACTGCTAAGAATAATCCCCAAATATGCAGCTTTGATGTGACACACAGGCTTCAAAGGCTATAAACTTTCATTACCTGTAGAATCTTTGTAGTCAAAGAGTATTTTAATTATTGCCATAGAAATGAGGCATTACTATTCCTCTACTTTTCACATTTTCTCCACTTTATTTTTTGCTGGCATAATCTAATATTTAAGGAACCAGAAATCTTGTTTTCCCCGGTTTTTTTATAATCTTCATTTTGTGGTCTGCTGAGTTCGACTCAGTTTACAGTAGTCATCGTGATTTGGCTCTGTTTAAAAACTTGCTCTGCTTGTAATCGAGATTACAAAGATCAATTTCTACTCACCTGCATCTCGAGATAGGAATCTCTATTTTTGAAGCTGTTTGTGCAAAAATGAAAAAACCTGGCCTGGAGAAAGCAAGAAAATGACCCTGTTGTTCATGAATTCATGAATACATTATGTTGTTTAAGAGGAGGGTGCAAAGAAGGTAGCGTTTCAACCATTTTCAATTTGTCAATATTCAAAGTCACTCCGATGGCAGTGAGCCAAATGATACAAGCTGAAGGAATGAGGATAATCTTTGGATAGGTTGAAGCAAGTATAATAATTAAAGTACTCTTACCTTTAGAGTCGATTGAAAGATGAAGGAAATATGAATATGCTCAAAGTGAAATTTTCATAGAGGATCAATTAGGATAGATAAATTTGTAGAATAAGCAGAAGTAGCAGCTTGGAGTGTTGTGGTTCTTTGCTGCAGTTATTCCCATTTCATGATAGCATTTAGAACCAGGGTTCGGTAACAGACATGTTGGCCACACCTGCATTCATAGATTGTTCTTACTGATGTTAAGCTACTTTAATTTCTTTTAATCCTCTTTAGGTACACAGCACTGACAGAATTAGGTCATAAATTAATAATCTTTGTTTTACTGTAAGTTCATTTGAAGCCGGTTCAACAGTTTCAGTTACTACATAATAGTGTTAAAACAGTAGTTCTCTCGTTTAGAGTAAAAGTTGAAAGTTAGCGACCAGCTATGAACTTATACTACTAGCCACCACTCTACATATGTCCCAACACTTCTTTTTAGTTGGTTGGATGTGATTGTACTTGTTCTTAAAGGAAGGATCACATCATGAAGACAAAATGTTATTATGAAGCCGACATTTGAAAATCCGCCCTTTTGTAAGACTGCCGTTCATTTTCCTCCACTGCCCACTTTTTTCACCTTTCTAAGTTATTAGTCTGGAACGTTAGCCTAGGCTACACAGCTGTGTGTTACGTGTGTTACGTAATCAATTCGCCAAGCCTAGCAAAGGAAACAAGCGCAAAAAAAGTCACTTGCACAGCTCAAATTTCCCGCGATCTACCGCAACAGCCTATTAAAATGGCGGAAGTAGGTAAACTGCTATGGCAGTAGTATTAAAGGGCGCATTTCCAAACGAAACCTTGAGGAAGTCTATAAATGTCGTCTCATAGCAACTAGTTCTTTTTTTCTTTCTTTTCTATTGTTTCCTTTAGCCATTACTTTGTTTTATTTTCTACAAGAAAAAGGTGGTGGTATTTGGAAATATTGCTACAATAGTTTTTCATTGGACTGTATTGACATTTTAAAATCACCTATCACAAAATACTTCGGATTGATTATTGATGAAAATTTATCATGGAAGCAACATGCATACTAATGATCAATGTAAATGTTTACTTAAAGTACATGGGTATTTTTCTCTCATATTAGAAACACCCTTCCAACTGAAACAGCAATTCAAATTTACTATTCATTAATTCATTCTCAACTTTATGTAATACTTGCTTCAGTCCTCTACAAACTTTACAGAATAGGTTGAAGAAACTACTTAATGTCAATAAAACCTAGAAGATTTTTAACAAATCAATCATATCTTGAAAATAATCTCTTAAAGATTAAAGACATTCACTCGCACAACCTAGGTGGGATTATATTCAAGTATTGTTATGGTATGGTACCAGGTATGTTAGCTATCCATTTGTCTAAAGAAATTGAGCCCTCTATTAGTATGCGAAATAACGACCTTTTCCGTGTGACCCGCCATAGAACTGCGCATGGGAAATTACAGCTTAATAACTATATTTATAACATCTGGCATAAACTTCCTTCCACAATTAAATCAAGTAATTCCCTGCGAGCTTTTCCAAAGAGCCTTAAATTATGCTCATTCATAATTATCGACAGTAGCAATACCAGTAAATGTTATGTAGACATATGACGTGTATGTGTGTATATACTTATGTTTTTGTTTTCTTTATTGGTATCTATTTTTCTTTTCGCACCACTGGTCTCTAGCTGTGATAAACAGCATTGTTTTTTCCCATGTCCATCATATGTCATAATTCCTCAGTTTTATTAATTACTACTTATACTTCAGTTTTATGTGCCATATGCCATCTTTCTCAGTTTTTTAATTACTACTTATACTTCAGTTTTGTATGCCATATGAAAAATAAATTTGACCTTGAACAATATTGAAGTTTCAATAATTACTATATAATATTTGTATTTTGCTGTACATATTTTCTTCACTGACAATACTGTTTTATGTCAACGTGAGGGTTTTTACAGAACAAAAGTAAACTAACTGTCTCAAGTTTACATCATGTTTGGATTATACTAGGATTATAACCATCCATCACATTAGTACCTGAGCAGGTTCTCAAAAGTTTGTTGTGTAATTGTAATTAAACTAACAGATCCACTTACCGGTCACTTCAACTAGCTTATACCGTATAGATCTGCATGTGTCATTTGGAACTGAGTGGTGATCAACCAAGTGTTATAAAGCCAGTGTGCAATGCGGAGTACCATAGCTTAAAGATAAGATTGAGATAAGTACACTAAGGACCTGGAAATGACTGAGATATAAGGAAAGAAATAAAATGCCATGGTAGGCTAATGGCAGTCCGGGCGCAGTGGTAGATTAACATGTTATCACATAGTTAGATCAAATGTCAGCCACTCACTCACAGGTGACTCTTTAAAGGGGGACTATAAACTAGTGTAGCAAACCACAGTACTATCAATCTCTCTCTCGATGACGGTACCAGCTTCACTGCATGCAGACTGCCTCATCCTCCTCATTCACTTTAAATATTAACATGTACGCTTGTAAAGAATACTGTTACAAAATCATTTATAAACTCTTAGTCCAAACTGTCTTGAATGTGCTTGCTAGTTTCTGAAGTACATTGGTGATTTGGTGACCATTTTAGTATATCTAGACATTTGTTTTGTTGCACTGTTTACTTAATCATTCAAATTAACTTCAATAACATGCAGACTAATTAACTATATTGTTTTGGAGGGGTGGGGAGAGGGGGGGCCTAGAGAGTCTTTGAACTGAATTATATCTGAAAACATCAAACAATAGGGAGATGAACAATAGAATAGTCTGTTGAAGGTTCATCTGCATCATTATCCCTCTTCAAACATTCTTTTCACTTGTGTGTTCCTTTCACCTCAACTCTAGTCATTACTGAAAAAGATCCCAGGGTGACTGCAAATTTCAAAACATATGATAAAAATCAGGAGGGGTGATGGGAGGGGGGGGGCCTGGAGAGTCTTTGAACTTAATTGTACCTGAAAACATCAAACAATAGGGAAATGAACAATAGAATAGACTGTTGAAGGTTTATCTGCATCATTATAACTCTTTAAACATTCATTTCACTTGTGTTTTCCCTTACCTCAATTCTGGTCATTACTGAAAAAGATCCCAGGGTGACTGCAAATTTCAAAACATATTATAAAAATCATGAGGAGGGGGGACGGAGGTCTTTGAACTGAATTGTATCTGAAAACATCAAACCAATGGGAGATGAACAATAGAATAGACTGTTGAAGGTTTATCTGCATCATCTTCATTCTTCAAACATTCATTTTACTTGTGTGTTCCTTTCACCTCAACTCTAGTCATTACTAATAAAGATCCCAGGGTGACTGCAAATTTCAAAAACATCAAATTATAAAAATTAGAGTATCTAACATTGTCAACTATGAGTGCCTGTCTCACGTTTGTTTATTCTTATTTTCAACCGCAATATATGTGGATCTTTCCTTGATACTTATATATATCATGTTAAGAAAAAATGAAGAGGCGCGGTTTCATTCTGTTAAAAAAAAGTTCCAATTTGTTTCCATTAATATCCATGGGTGCATTTTGAACAGGATGAATGAGGCATCAGTGAAAAAATATGTTTATGTCAAATTATCAATCTCAAAAATCAGTAATTGTTTTTTTTCTCCCTGATTTCAATTTTTCCATAGAATCCAACTTGATAGTAAAATAAACGGACTAATGATTCAACTACAGACATCCCTAAGTGTCCTGAGTAATAACCTTACACGAGAAGAGTATGCAACATGATCGGACACTGCTGCAGATGTGGACCAAGTTAAGTCCAGTTCTCATATTACCGAACAGAGGCCGAACAAGTCCGAATACAGACTACGGGCATCGTGATACAGCTGGCCGTGCCGAGCTCCAAAACATTTGCATTCAACAAAATCAACGACTTAGGAACTGTACCGGAGACAAAAACATGTGCATTGCTAAAGGATTTAATCTACAATCAGTTAATGATAACTTGTATATTTTCATGACACTTCAGTGCTTTTAATTAATTAATTAATTAATTAAACAGCTTATAAACAGGGTGACCGTATTTTCTTACTTCAAACTTTTAAAACTGTTAATAGAGACAATGATTCACGATGTTAAACAACATTGAATTTGTTAAAGATAATTGTTAAGAAAAATAATCAACTTAAATAGCTGCAAGTAATTGATTTGACTAAGCAGAACTCTGCTAAAGCATAACGAGGATGGGACATTTAATATTCCATCTCATGAAAACGGTCTAATTTTTTATAAAATTGATGTGTAGAGTTAAACCTATGAAACTGTTATTGAATTGGTTCATATGTGCTTGTAGTGATGCCGTCACATTGTGACAAATTAACGAGAATTGGGTGTTAAAGGGAGTGAAGACTTGCCCCAAACCGCGTGTCGCCCTGTGGAACAAGTTAACTTTTCGTTGCTTGCAAGGGAAGTTTTCTTCTTGTCGCTACAAAATGCAGACAGTAATGAAACATGATACCTTGTTATTTTTATCTGGACCTGAGATGTCCAGCGCTGCTATGTACACTGTGTTGTGGGTATTGACCGTAGCTGCATGTATTGGCTGTACACTAGTGTCTAATTACCGGCGGTAGCAATCTGTGTGTGTATTTTCTGGGATCGATGGTGGTGTTTAACACTTCTGTTACACCTCATTCAAAACTAGGTCAGATAACCAGCATCAGACGTTTCTTTGTGCGCGAGTCTTCACACCCTTTAACTGAGGAACTTGCAGGATGAGGGGATTGAGGGAGGGGAGTGCAAATCAGGAGGAACCTGGCAGCCAAACCATAAACAAAGAGATATTGTTTGGTAGAAGGAATGATAACTGTTTCCATGATAGAATGAGATGAGATATTAAAACAACATTAATCCACCCACAGTTGAAGAGGATTACACTAACCACTTTTACCTAGTGGGTGGCAGTGTTCTTAAGAGATGCCTTTGATAAGTAATTGCAGGGTACTTGACCACTTAAGATATAACAGTAAATGTCAGTGTTTGCTTTGATGTTTGCTTTCTGTTGATAGTTTTCTGCTCTTGAAGACTATGAGTGTATTAATAAAAGTACATGGTGTGAAACTTACAAGAGCAAGAGTAGTCATTCAGTTTACACTGCTACTATTTCAGATGAGATCTTAAAAGAGGCAAGTTGCTATCTTCTGACAACAACGTTTGATTTAGCTGCCATTCTAAGAAATTACAACAATACTATTAGATGTTTTAATTGGCATCGCACACAAACTTTTTGTAACTTATTCTTTTCTATTCTATTATTTTCTATTTTTGGGGGGGGACATTTATAGTTGACTGTTAGCAGTGTCACAGACAGAATGAGGCTGGTTATGAATAGGGTTTTATGTGTCACGCTATGTTAGGATCCATTCATTGCCAGTATCTTCCCTGATGGCAGTCAAGTTATAGAGTCACTCCATGTTAGGGTACAGTAATTACCAGTACCTTCCCTGACTGTAGTCGAGTTATACAGTCACTTCACTTTTTGAATCACTGCATTCTACAAAACTGTGAGCCTGTGGACCTACAAACAGATTCTGTCAGAAGTGGACATCTTGTTGTTAGGATAGCAATTAGTCTCATCATCCTAGAGCCATGCTAAACACCCTTATATTAAGCATGTAAAAGAGCATATTTTTAAGGATTTTTTCTGGTTGTCCCTTGGATAACCAGGTCTTACGTTTTGGTTGTCCCAACAGCAAATTTGGTTGTGAGAAAAAACGTAGCAAAATAACAAAGATGCAGACAG
The DNA here is from genome assembly GCA_000934455.1 of Apostichopus parvimensis. NCBI lineage: Eukaryota > Metazoa > Echinodermata > Holothuroidea > Aspidochirotida > Stichopodidae > Apostichopus > Apostichopus parvimensis. The sequence continues at coordinate 24,817 of KN886013.1, forward strand.
TAGTAGCTACCTGTAGGTTTGGTGATAGAACACCAGCTTTGGGCCATTTCAGGCCTTTTGGGTGTATCTTAGGCCTACCATTAGTTTGGTTTAATTTCAGTATCTCCAAAGTGATAGAGGTTGATATGAACTTATCATTGTACCTTCTTTGGGGGTTTGAGTAACAGTACAATATGAATTTGATGTAAACAAATAAATGATCTTTTATAGCTGATTTTGGTTGCCAGAACAGAAATTTGATCGTCTCGCCCGATCAGAAGACTAAAAACATTTCCCCTGATGTACAGCATTTAGGTCATTTTGGTCCGATGATAACAGCTATTCAGGTTCCTAATTTAAATTTCACAATGTTTCAGGTAGAATTGTGCATAGAGGGAGGGAGTGGGGGTGGCAGTTTAAGGGCAGAGACGGGGGTTAGTTATGGCAAAATGTGGTTGTGTCTAGTAGGCTGGGATCTGTTGGAGTCGCAGTTGAAACAAACATGTATTTGAAGTGATTAAATGCAAGTTGGTGCCATATAGTGTTCAAGATTGGAAAGAAAATGTATTGAAGGGAGAAGTTGATAAACCAAATTCCCTCCTCATCAACTCACTAGATGTTCTTATTCTAAACTTATTACTCAGCCTCTGGAAGTATTAGCCTGGAAACCATGCATTTTTAGACATGTTGTTTAACTTTGATATGTACTAATATCCAGCAAGAAATAGCACCAATGTTAATGTATTACTTGCCGATCACACACACACAAATAACGATTTCAAGTCATATTCTGTAAAAGAATGAGTTTTTCAACCCAAGGATCTATGGCATCTTCCCTCAGTCCATTGTTCTCCTTTACCCATTCCTTTCATCTCATTTTCCTAACCTCTTTTTTTCAGCTCTGGATAAAAGTTTGGGCGGATTTCTGCTTTTTATACGCTCGCAACTTAACGTCAGAAATTGTCAATCTTTTCTCGTGCATGGAGTTCTTTCAGAATATCGGTGTCCAGTTGGTTCCCCAGTAACCGATGTTTAGTAGACGCAGAAAGATGTACTATGCATACT
>KN886013.1:36587-50332 GCA_000934455.1 Apostichopus parvimensis
GCTTCCTTGCCCTTCTCATTGCGCCAGAAATGGACAACTTAAGGAATGAAAGTGAGAAAAGATAAATGGATTGAAAAGCTAAATTATCCGTTGCATGCAAGCAAGAAAATTCTCTACTTGCATTACTTGTTCAACGCCCTCTATTTGTTTAACACGCGGTTTGTAATCCTATATAATGCGTACAGTGCAATAGATTCATTTTGTATTTAAATTATCATGTTGAAAAAGTAGTATAGTGACTGGTTCAGCGAAACGTAAAGACTATATGAGCCTACATGCCTCAAAAACTCTCTTAATGTAGTATTTCCTCCCCCCTCCCCCCCCCCCCGCGAATGTACCGCAAGTTCGTGAATGGTTCAAAAGTAGGAATACTGTCTCTAATTTCGAAGTTCTGATGTAGGCCTACCCCGATTTTACTTGTTTCCCGTACAAAACTGTACTATTTTGTGTACGAAGCAAGCTAGCCTACCCTTCCAACAACCATCCGAACAACCCCCTTCCCAACACCCACCCCCCTCCCACTTCTCAACTATTACAACGTATTCCTCTCAGCTATCTCCTCAATTCCCAACCCCCGCATAATATTTGTTCTACATATAGGCTAAACCAATGCCAATTATTGTGTAAGTGTGTCTACTTATGTAAGTTTTGCTCGTTTACGGATTTGCTTTTTCGGTACAAGTTCCTCGGGATGATTGGACTTGAAATTGAAAATTCATAAATTGTTTTTTACCTTACGATTTATTTGCTTCTTGTCTTCTCACTGTGTGATCTAGTAAGTTGCGAAGTATACTGCTTTAATTATTCAAGTACCATAATGAACTTTTAGGGATCAGATGGATAAAAGAAAGCTTCGTTAACGCTTCTTTAACACTAAGTTTAAACTCTTGACTCCGCCGCCCTGACGACCCTGAAACTAGACTTATTAATGTAGACATGACGCAGGAGTAAATTATTATTTTAAAGGCTCCATTATTTTGTCAGTCCTTAACTTACTTGTACGCTTGCTCATTCATGAACACTGACAGGTACAATTCCGAGAGAAGTCAATCGGTGTTGAGCAGGTATTAACCAATCACAATTCAGGGGTAAGGTGCCTTACGTCAAGATTGTATGTAAATCTCTTTCAGAGTTCGTGTTCCGCTCGTATAGTAGTACAGAGTTACTGGGACTTCGTATTTAGCTTTGGTCGTTAGTTTACACTCTGATAAAACCCACAAGTTTAGTTGACAACCATTTTTCAATGTGTACATTTATCATGTATTCATGTTTCACGTCGCGTGCACACTTTCACTACGTCAAACAAGTTTCACAATAGATAATTAATTTGCACGCCAGGACGTGTACGTTGGAGGGATATCCAAAGAGAGCAATTATCAAAACTTGCACTAGCTGACCAGGCTGAGTTGAAATCAAATTAAGATGGAAATTCCCGATACAAATTACTTTTTTTCACTTTAGTCTGTAGGCCTATACCCGTCCATTTCATATGTTAAGTAACCTGTTACCCCGTTAGCACCCTAAATATTCTATGCTGGCGCAACAAATGACAATTCCTGTAGCAACTTGCTTCGTTCATCAACTCGAAAGGTTCGAAGTTCCTGAACGGGAATGTACTTTCTCATATTTTGAACCAGTCCCGTGGCTAGTAAACTTCGATCGGTGTGTCATTTTGTTCGATGATCATGATGGCAAGTTCATTATAACCTTAAATTGATGTCAAGTTCATTTTCAAGCAAGCCGTGATATCATTGATTCATTGTAGTTTCACCAGGAAGTGATCAACCCTTGATTCTTTGACATAGCCTCGCTCAGTGCACGCATGATGTATAATGTAGTCTATACTTAGCGTATAGTATTCTTGATTGACTCACATACACCTTGCAATGATTTGTCCACACAGTAGGATAAACCGGAGCACTACTTCCCCGCAAACAGCGCGTCTACCTGTAGAATAGGCCTATATAACTTGCAATAGTTAATGTTATATCCGATTAGTATAGCTCGGTATCCGCTGCACATTATTGTCCGATATACCCAATGAGTAACTTATACACATGATGCGTTCAGCTGCTGCGGCAATACATCAATATGGGTCGTCTGTACTGAAAGCCACTCCACCGTCCTTAGTGAACCTACCCCATATCTCATCAGTACCCGTCCCCGGATTCTAGGCCAATCACAATTCCTGATTGTATTGGGCGAGTATTTAGGTTTCGGGACTACACTTCAATCTTGGTGGCAACGCCGAATGTTTTTACTTGCAAAAAGACATTGATATTGAAGTGATCCGAAACTCCACAGAGATGTCCCCTTCCAACTTAACATGCCCCATGCCTGTATATTAAGTATATGAACCCTATCATGAATTATGCTGTCATCACAAAAGCCGATCTCTTCGTGTATTTGTATAGCCTATATAATATAACCATGGAGGTCTGTTTTTACCTCCATGATATAACTATGCATGGTTTAGCTAATAACAATGTAGAGAAACAAACGCATAACAGAAGTCCTGCGCAACGATGCCGACAGAATAGATTGAAGTAGGCATGCATTACTATAACCAATAAATATATGACCCTGGTCCAGCAACGGGTTTGGGTTAGGGGAGTAGTGGGGGGGGGGGTGAATTTGCACTTATCAAAAAAATTAGGATTCAACTTCAGTAGAACTTTTATACCGCATGAAATAAACTTCAGCCCAAATGCGGTTGAATCTATTTTTCAAATACGTTTATAAAACAGTATAGGCCTACCACAAAATATCACAAGATGTTTTGGTAAGGTCGGCACGTTATCATGTCGAAGACGGTCGCAACGATTGGAGATCAATAGCGAAAGAGAAACCGGAATTGTGGTTGTCACGTGACTTGGGATTCCCGTTTATTGACCTAAGCAGATTTATCCCTCAACAGTCATCGGTTTTTGCAACACAATGGTGCATGAAAACAACTTGACATATAGGTTACGTGATGAAACTTTCATACTTATGTGATACTGTCACCACGCAACCAGAAAAGATTGTTACTCCGCCTCGAATATACCTATGATGAATGGAACCTCACTTAATTAAAACTAGTTTCACGAAACTGCAACAAGTAGCAAAATTCTGTACATAAGCGACATTTTGAGTGGAATGCAGGTGACCTTAACAATGAGTTCACAGCAGCTCCACTATATTAGAATGAAGTTTTAAGTTTGTAAGTGGGAGAGAAAATGATTTAACCTGCATGCACTGCATTCATGGATGTGTTATTCCCGTTCCTCGCTAACGTAAAGAGGCAGGAAAACAAAGAAAAGAAAAGAAAAAGAATCTAAAATGTAATACGTTTCAGTTCACTTAAAAGGACAAGTCTCACTATATGCGAAGAGTTTCTGTTATGATGACGACGACGGCTACCATGATGATGGACCTATGGTGTCCTGATTTTAAAGCCTGTTTGACTATATGCCAGGGGCGCTACCACCTTTTTGTACTGGGTGGGGGGGGGGGTGGGTGGCTAAGATGTTAAGTCTTCTAGGCGGTGGTCTAAGGAAAGGGTGTCCGCTCCCCCCTTTCAGACATTTTTGTAAAATGGAACCTGGTGCTTATATGAAAAGTGGTGCTATATTTGTTGAAGAATTTGCAACCTATACATGTTATATATTTATGTTATGTGCTTTACAATACAATAGGATCCCCCCTAATATTCTGGCTGCTCTCCTTTTATTCTGGGGGGGGCGTTTGGGGAGTCAAACCAGTCTCTAGAGGTATACGTGGTTGCGCCCCTGCTAATTAAAGCAATACCACGGAACTTACGGAAGGTAATTTTCAGCTAAGAACTGTCTAGATAGTTATAGTCCTTTCGCCGGAGGAATACATTTCCTTTCCAGAGCCACTATGCATTTATTTGAAAACAACTTGTTGGTGGACCTACTAATTAAGTATGAACAAATAACACGCGTTCATGGAGTTGTTTTGGGCCGGGGGGGGGGGGGGGGGGGTAGGGTCGCCATAAATTGGGAAAGGAACGAATTGTGTATGTTCAAGTGAAACAGGGCGACCCGACCCCTAACCCCATCATATACACCTTTCAGTCCAGAAGAAAAACAAAAAAAATATATATTGCAAAATGCAGTAACTTAATCTACATATGGTGGTTATATTTTATAGCACACCCTAAAGACTAGTCTGCTATAAAAATGCGCTTTATAATATAATTGTTTAAGAGACAGGCCATACATTGTACCCCCCCCCCTTACCCCTCCCCCTAACCTCACACAAAAGTTTACCTAATATGAGTCTACATACGCCTCGGAATGCATCACTTGACGTCTTAAATAGTTTAGAGGGAGAACCCCATACCCCTATACACGGGGGTCGGCGGAATAGGTGTGCAGATGTAATCAACGTGGCAGAGTCCGCTTACTGCTTCCTCGTCAGTATGGACTTTGAAAAAGGTTCTACAAACCTGACCACACGATGATGAAGCCGAAGCCGTAGTAATTCATACCCTTAGCCAATCACATGTTTGCATACCAGGCAGACCTCCATGCACACTAACATGATACAAACCGTACCCTAGTATTGTACAAATGTATTTGTGTCGATGTCAGTGTATACAGTAGTAATACGTAGGCTACGTCTGTGTAGGACTAACTATGAGTAGTCTCTGTTAACATTTACCTAACCACGAACTGCCAACTTTTCCAGTGGATTTAAAAAGACAGTTGGAACTAACATTTCCCAACGATTCAACTGTTGTGTTTGGAAATAGTTAAATTTTGATTCCGTGTCAACCATGGATGAAGTAGATCCTGATTTTGAACCTCAAGATCGGCCAAGAAGTTGCACTTGGCCATCGCTCAGGCGACCGGACTTTCTGGACAAGAAACCGTCGCAGCCCGCAACCGATCAACAGGGGCAGGGTGCACAGCAAACTCCCGTCCAGGAGGAACAGGTCCCAACTCAGGCTGTCGCTTCACCTCCGATTCCTACAGAAAACAAGGTAGATTTGACAACTCCCACTACCCAGAGGAAAAATGGCAGCCGTAGAAATGCCTGGGGTAACTTATCTTATGCAGATCTTATTACCAAAGCGATTCAGGGAGCACCTGAACAGAGGCTTACTTTGGCACAAATTTACGAATGGATGGTTAAAAACGTCCCATTTTTCAAGGATAAAGGAGACAGTAACAGCTCTGCAGGATGGAAGGTAATGATTTTATACAAATATATGGAATGTCACGTGCCTACACCATGAACTTATTTTACTTGGAACCTAGGCTACCAATATTATTTGGTTAGGCCTAATGTTAGGCTAGCCTATGGTACATGCTTACCGGATTAAAGGCTAAGCATAAGGTTAGGCCTAATGTCAATCACTTTTACTTCCTACTTCTATTCAGGCCTACAGTATTTGTACCAATTTCACAATAGATCGCACATCAGCCTTTAACCAGATCATGTGTAGCCAAGGCTAGTAATCGTTTCACCTTCAAAAGGACGCAATGATTCCTCACTTGACGTGATGCTGTTGCGTTCACACAGGAAGAAGGCCTAGGCCCTAAGGGGCTCACTGTAGCCAGTAGGCCTAATTGGCTAAGGGAACTGGGGTTGAGGGTGGATCAAGTTGTTTGGGTTTTGTGCCCAGGGTCTCTTGCGTGACTTTTCTTGGAAAGTACCTGTTTCACAGATCCACACACATGAACTATCATTTTTTTTATGTCAATCTTTTCTGGCTGTAGTGTAGGCTAGAACTTGAGTAGAAGGTTAACACATTTGATTTTATAATAGGATGCAAACTGTCAGAAGTTGCAAACTGCTGGTAGCGAGCCTAAAACAATCCGTTAAGTTTTGAACGTCACATTTAAACCAAGATTTGGAGGTTGCGTTAGAGAAAACGCATTGTGAAAGAACAACTAGGCCTATAGCCTAGTTGCAGGCCTAGGCCAAACCTAACTTAGTAAGGCAATCACTTCAAGTTCAACAACCAATGGTAATTTTTGCAAAACAAGAATGTGTGGCAAACAATTTGCCATTGATATGTTTTCTGAAATGTGGATATCTGCAGCACTGGGAACCCACCATAAGAATTCACTCGAACTAACTTTTCATTATCTAATAGCAAGTTAAAAAATTAATAAATGAGTAGACAACATTCAGATTTAATTTTCAGCAATCACAGAAACATTTCCACATGGTATTGCATCATAGTAATCTTGTTGTCGATGCATAGTTTTCAGTTTGATAAAATTGGTACTGCTACAGTAGGTAGGGTGTACTGCAGGCCTGTACAGTTTCAGAAATACAAGGAAAGTCCTACGTTGGAGCCTAGTTGACCTCGGCGTATGTTCTTAATCTTGTGAAATCCTTGCTTCTAAGCCTTGGGGCTTTTATAAAACTTAGTAAAGCCAAAGACCAAACTAGATGGACACAATAAGGCGATGTGCCTGCAACGATTAGATAAAAGTTAAGTTATGGCTTAATGGAGCAATTCATCTGTCTTTTGGTGACATATTACTCCTTGTAAAGTTAGCATTACGACATATGCGGCCTATGAATGGTCCAGCAATATGCAAACTCCTTTTCTCAAAGGGTATCAATTTTCTTTGCCAAATGGTGGTAATTGACTGTTCATAAAGTCCAAAACTTTGATCATGTCCCTTGTGATTTTCAATGCATAAACTTTTGCAGGATCATATTACCTGTTTTCAGTTACTCCTCTTGGCAATGCTGCCCTTTGATTTGACCTCAGGTCAAGAAAGTACCTGGATTCCCGACTGACAGAATTGAAACTTGTAATAATGTTTTTTTCGGTACTGACTCAAAGTAAATCTGACATGCAAACTATTGCATGGGTAGTATAGATATATTATCACAAGTAAGTGACCAGTCTACGTGGCTCTTTAAATGTGGTTCTAGGATCTTGAAGCCATAACAAACTCCAGGATTGATAAGCTCACAATTAACATTTCATACAGTAAGTGTTAAAAAAAAGGAAGAAATATTGCTAATCGCATTCACATGAAATATTTCCCCATATGATTAAATTCCAATTGTTTTCAGACTTTTTCATTCTTTCTGATCACACAGTTGTCAGTTGCAGGATTTGAGCTGATCTGTGTTATATATATATGTTATATTCAACAGAGTTTATATAACTCTGCAGTTACTGTACACAGCAATATGACAACGTTATCGTTAATTAATTAAAAGTTCATAGAGTGAAATGTAAATGTTGATTCAGGATACCAATTGGCATGTGATAACTCTTTCTGATCATTGTTCGGTCCATTGTTTTAACGCTACTGGTATCGCTCACTGAAAAGAAGTGTCTATATTTAGTGACGAAGCTGTCATAAGTTTTGTAATTGAAGTATATACAATTAGCTTCCTCTGTCAGTCATTCGTTTTATTCTTTATTTATTTTTGTAGTCTTATCTGGCATTCTTATCAGTCGGCTTACAGGTGGAGGTTTGCCTAAGTAGTATTGTGCCACAGTACTGGTGGTACACTACAGTAGGTATACAACATGATGTCGGTGTTCCCATGAAGTCTCCTATAGTCACAGTATCGTCTCTTGCTGTTGTGGGTGTAAATATTTGTTCAATATGTCACAGAGTTCTTGAATCAACATACTGAGCTCGCCTCATTACTGGAGATGACAAAGGTCAAGTTCTTTAGTAAACAAATGGCTAATTAATATATTGACAATCATCTAGGATTAACCCTTTGACCTGACAGGGGTCCTCCGAAACCGTTCATTTGACACAGATAGGCAGCACCTTTGTATCCCTTTATCGTCTCACTGATCCACCTAAACGTTTCATGATATCTAACTTGTGGGGGTTGAAGGACTTAAAATACTTCACAGCCAACATTGGATTTAAGTTAAAGTATGTTAGTTTGGTTAGTTTGCAGACATAATAGGTACTACTTAAATTTATGTAAAATGTTTGCAAAATTTGTGACTTTCTTTGTTCGTCCTAAAAATGACGCTTCTGTATAATTCATCTGCACTAAGTTTTAATAATGTCGGTACAGTTGCAAATATAAACACAGTTATTCCCACTGTCCTATTCTTTCTTTTGGCTTGAGGTAATACTCTGGTTTTAAAGGTGCACTTAAAGCTATAAGGGTTTCTCCCCCTGAGCTTCATTTAAAGGGATTTGCTAGCTCAAAGTTGGTAAAATGTGTCTACATTTCACATAGGAAGACTGTTCTTTCTGCCAGTTTCTGGATATTGAAATATTTGGTTTAAAATTCTTTACCGTAAACTCATTGTGAGTGAATGACATGGTTGATGCCCACAAGAGATTTCTACAAATCTTTTCTGGTTCTCACTTAATTCTTAGACAAATTAAACTCACTTGCTCTACATTAGTCAGCTAGTTACAGTACTTGGAATTTTCAGCAATTGTAATGCAAGGAATCACAATGCTAACTGGCTTTCTGGTTGAAAGAATTGATTCACGGTAGAAATTTAACTCAGGATACAGTGATATTTCAAGTTTTGTAAGCATATTTAACAACCATTTTGGGGTTCGGTCCTTCCAAAGGGATTCTACCAAGATCTATTGCCAGTGGACAATATAGAAAGTTGAAGTGATTGAATAGTTATGTCTAATATATATTTATGTATTGTTGTTTAATATTGATAGCTCTTTTATAGATCTTGTATTTAACATTGTGTTTCTATTTGGAGTATTAGTTATTTTGGGGACTCAAAAGCATTTTGTTGAAACTTTCCAAGAGTTAACATTGCATTTTAAGGTATGTGATCTGGTTTCTCCTGAATGTTCACAGTCCTTTACAAGTAGATAGATGTTCATAGCAGTTTGTCATATCAAGATCTTGAATATTTATTTACGGTCTACCATCAAAGTTGATACCAAATTCAGCCAGTTTATTAATTAAATGTCAGACGTACAGTAGAAAATCTGTACATTCCTGGGATTTTGTTTTGTGTGATGACATTAAGTTACTGTTTACTTGCAGTTTTAATAGTGGCCATCTTTTTTGTGATTGTCTGTCTATGGCAGGTGATATGAGACATGGGACAAAACAGCAGGCAGATCTATGGTTATACACTGGGTATGCCTGCTGTTTTGTCCCATATCACCTTAACAGTAAAAAGAGTCTCTCTCTTGTTTACTTCTTTTCGTTGTAGTTAATAAGGATGTTGTTATGGTGTATGTTCCGTCTTAACAATGTTGAAGTGAAACTCCCATTTATAAGTCCACTTACTGTCTGATTATGTGATAGATTGTTGGTTTTCCTGTGAGGAGTAAATAGCTTCTTTTATAAGAAGAATAGATCAATGAAGATAAAAAGGCAAAGGTCTTAAAAATCCAACCATGTAGGCTACTGTGTAGTAATTTGCAAAAGAAAGACTTTTTAGGAATAATTTAGTCCCTTCTGAAAATTTCCTTTTTTCATTACTTTGGGATCTCAACCTCCAGTCCGTATTTTGTCTACAGAACTGCATTTTAATCTAGTTTTTACTCTCAAAACTGCTGTATGGATTTGTATGGTACTTTTCACCAATCTGATAAATTTCCAATTTGTGGTATAAAAGGCAAGTTACAGGAGCCTGTCATACCATACCAGTAGCCATATATTATATCTATATCAGTTTATTGGCTGATAACTAACTACCATAGTTGTCTTTATAGTCACCAGGCAAATAACTAAAACAGTGCTGTATTATCTATGTAACCTAAGTGCTATTAGTTCTTTGGAAGCCTGCCTGCCTGCCTGCAGTTCACCCACGATAGGTTTGCGGTCTCCTCACAAAATATCAACCCCTACGAAAATCTCCCTGTCTGTGACCTCTTTGGTCAAATGGATTTAGCCTAGCCTGATCATTACTGGAGAACAAAGTACCTGCTGTTCAATTCATTGTATATGGAGATCATGATTGGAGAATAGGAAGGTGTAATCCGAGCTGCTTTGCGGTTTCTCTGCTCCCATGGTGCACTGTGAGACTGTGTCAAGGCTACTCTCCCACAGTGCTTGCTGTACAAGCCACACCATTACTACTACCACTACATAGTACTACTGTATGTGTATATATCAACTAATAATACATTGGAAGATACTAGAAGGGAAGGAAGATCACACCAGTCATCCCGAAGCAATATGGCTCTTGTCCAACTCTAAAGTAATCCAACAGTCTTCTACAACGCTGTCAGTTAAGGCAGTGCTAATATAGCATTCCATCACATTTACTCCCTCTGGGCCAAATGGCTCTCCCCATCCAGGGGCAAGTATGTTCTTAATTAGGTAGAAAAAGAATGTTGCTGCTGGCTGAGGAGGGTGGGTTACATGTAGATCTTAAAACATTTGAAGGTTAAAATCGAGAAGCATCGATGGAATGGTCCTATTTTAGGGAAATATGAATGGATGTCCCAGCTAAATCCTTCAAAGCTGGTTTGTTTCTCTTTATAACACTCAGAAGGGAGTTGTTATTTTGAGTTGTAAAGACTTGGTCAGATAAGCTTCTTATTATATACTCAAGTGACTGGACAGGACTATTTGACTATCCTTTATGTCGGCTTTCAAAGACTTAGTTTTAGTGTTTGTTCCAAATTATTTCTTTGGACGAAGTATGATTTCTCTGTAAGTAATTACAGATGATTAAACTATGATACTCCGCTAGGGTACAAAACTACTTGTAAAATACAGGACAAAATTTTTCGTTTAAGTTTTATGTATCAATTTCGGAAGATACAAACTTTGTGTAGAGCTATAAAATACTCTGGTTCCTGTGTAAAAATTTGCTGTGCAACTGTCCACTGACTGGTAAAACAATATGCCGATTTTGCATTGCGTTTTGCAAGGTGATGCTGGATAATGATTTCATGGAGTAGACCAATGTGAAGTTTGATCTGCATATAATAGGCCTACTATCATTTATATGCCATTTGTACTGTAAGCTGTCAAACTGATGATCAAAGTGATGTTGAAAATATTGTGACAAATTCAAACCTAAGGGAGTATGCTTTAAGTTGAGAGCAGATTAACTGTCCAAACATATATACGTATTTTAACTTGTGATTTTTATTTTTTATTTGATATACTTTTCTGTCATTGTGTATGGGAGAAGTTGGTTTTGCTCTGATGTAAAACTTGTTGTTAATTGGGTCAATTTCATCTCCCTACCCCACCCCCATTCCCGCTTGACTTTGGGTGGCCTTGTCTCAAGTTGAAAGCATTAACCAAATCAGACAAAACAAAAAGAAGGGCAACAAGTACCTTTTTGGAGAGTTTTACTATTTTTTAGGGAAATGCACTCCATGTCCAGAGCAGTTATCAGGCTGAGAGTTATGAAAGTAACAGGGAATATGAACTTTTGCACAGTTAACTGTTATTTTAGAAAAAAACCTCAGTTCACACGCTATTCAGTACTTCACACTGGCAGGAAACCAGTGGGTAATGAATGGCCTGCGGTTTTTCAAGTTAAATCAGGAACTTTTCTGAGTACCAGTTAATCACAGGATGTGAATAGAGCTATAATGCCCACTGAAATTTCAAAATAAGTGTTGTTCTGTTAATTTTCCAAATGTTTGAGCTGTGTTTTGCCATTCATTTGGTTGTGTTATTATCCATTCTGCAGGCATTTTGAATAAATATATATAACTTAAAATCATATGTTTTGTGGAGGCATTGGTGCTTTGATACTGCAGGATTGGGACAAAATGATGCATTGTACATTTCTCCACTGCTCAGATGAATCTGTATATTGTTATCAATATAAATTCTAACTGGAGGTACAGTCCTTGGCAACAATGCAGAATTTACTTCGTTCCTCGCTTACCTGTCTCCCCACAACCTTAGCACCTCCTTCTACCGTGCCTAAGGAAAGGAAAGTTAAGGAAAGGATATGATGACTGTTCGAAGAAAAGAAAATCTGTCACTAATCTACATAAATGTAGCTTACTATATTAGATCAGATCTAGATAAATTTAGGCTTCCTAATTGCCAATTACCATCAGACAAGTTTTTAATCCCCTCGATCTTTTACTTACACTAGAGGACATAAGAGTGGTATTTTTATATGAATATGAAATGGCTTTTGTTGAAATTTAAATGTTAAGTTTGGTTGCAGAACCTGCCCTAATACACAAGAAATACACAAGAAATACACATCATGATGCAGAAAATTGACAGGGCTCAGAAATATTTTATGCATATGTAACTGTAAGGCTGTATGTCTTTGAATGAAATTAGCAAATCTTGATGTAATGTGTTACGAAACAGATCTGAGACGTGGCAAATACTGTAGGGATTCATTCCAAGATTAACTTCTCATTCCTATGTCAATGAAGGTTTTCCCCCCTGAATTGTTTTTGCTCCTACAATCATTCAGAATAAATTTGAAAGATCATATTCTTTGGTTGTGATGGAATGAAGCTAAATAGCTGGCATTGCATAAAGCTTACAGAAAACTTGTAGAAAATGTTAATAAACTAAGTTGTGTATTTGAACTAATGATTAGCAGACAATTTAAATATCTCACTTGTGAATGTAATTTTGCAGGATTTTTAGTAAGTATAAAATGGCAGTCAAAATACAGAAGGATGAGGGCAGATCTGCCTTTGACAAAGGGTCAACCAAATTTGGAAGTCTCTACAAGATAAGATTTGTCCCTCAGCACTCTTCTTTGCATCTAGGAGTGGTCTTGTGTCAGGGACGGGGAGGGGGGGGGGCAGGGGGAGCCTGTTCGCAGACAAGCAAGTTGCTGCTGGATGTGTCCCTCATGTGTCACACTTAGAATAGCATTACAGCTGTATAGTACATATTACATCAGAGAAACCAAACACCAGCTTAATTAAGAGAAAGGTATTAAAGTGACACAGTGGTCCTTTTTAAGGAAAATCACCCGAGATATAGAGCCTGGGCACAAAAACCAAAAAACTGATGATCCACTCTCAGCCCCAGTCCCTTTACATCGAAGGTAACTGTCAAATGTGTGTATCACGAGTCCCTTGAAAAGGAAATGGATCTATGTATGTATACAGTTAGTATGATCTTGTACAGTTGGTATATATATAAGGGATAAACACAACAGCTCAGAAGGAATGTATGGAAGTTGTACTGTACAGGTTTTGTTATTTCATTTTTGGTTGACAATGCCAAACTGAAAGCCTGGAGAGAAGAATAAAGGGTGCAGTGATCCACAATCTTACCCTAACTGAATGGACCTCAAATCTCTGATTCTGTCCTGATTTAGAGCTCACAAGTTATTCATTCATTTTAGAAGTTTTGGTGGACTGAGATTGGATCCTTTTCAAACTAGTCCTTTCCATTATGGTGTTAAGGAGCTTACTTTGTGTTTCATAAGGTTCTACTGTGAGCTCTTACAAACTGTTCAAAAAAAGCTTTAGTGTTAATTGAATAGGCTTTCATTCAAAACTATTTCCCTACTTGATTCAGCTTAAGAACTCCTTTAGTTCTATTGTGGGGAATCTGTATATGTCCACTTCATTTTCTCAGAAGCGGTGATGCATATCAGCCAATTTACAGAATGGTTCGGTTCTGTAGGTCTTGTTGTTTGATCGGTCAACAAGTAAGGCAACACTGATTTGGATATGAATGAGTATGTATGTGGTAGCTGTCTAGAAAGATAGTCTACAAGTATATTGCATGGTGCTTGCACTGTTAGGGCTGCATCATGGTACATTTCCATTCCATGCCATCAGCGTAATGAAATAAGTTAGAAAAAAAAAAATCCGGAATCAGTAAAGTTTTGAGCAGAT
>KN886015.1:0-16543 GCA_000934455.1 Apostichopus parvimensis
AGATCTGGTTTCCACATTGTCACCTCAAACTCTTACACCAGAACCATACAAATCAAAGAAATCTGTGAATCCCCAAAGTGAGATTGGCTGAATACAAGCTTGAAATCTAGTACAGTTAAAGGTTAAGGCACCTTGCAATTCTTACCTTTGGATAACTGAATTAATCAGTGTGACCATTCTACTACATTATGGAAAATTCCAAAGCTTCACTCACCTGATCATAAGAATAGTTTTATGTGCTTTAATCTTCTTGCCCTCAACAATGAATGTGATGTCTTTAATTTCCTGAAAGGAGGACAAAAGTAAACATAAAGTAGAAGACTGTATATTGAAAGATGCTTTTACTATGCGGGATAGTACATGGGCGTGGTACTGAGTAAAGAAAATTCTCAAAATGTTCATTTTCATTTGGTACCAATCAACATGGAAGAAACAGTTGCAAATTAATACATTTTACATGTATAAAGTAATATTTAAAATACTATCCATTCATAAAGATAAGACTGGATTAAGATTGAATATGCTGAGCATTCTATGGACATGTCTGAGTAGAATTTTACAGTACAGTAGTTACACATAAAGTGCAGTCAGGGTGGCAGAGGATGGTTGCATACGGGTGGAGGGGAGTGGGGTATCACAAGCTTTGATGGGAACAAGGACATGCAAACTTGAATATGAGGGGCAACCCACAACATTTGCCTCAGAATGTAACTACAAAATGAACCATCTGTGCATTCTGAACCACAAAATTCAGTATTTTAACAACAAAACCAACAAACCTTTCCCAATAAAAGACTATTTCTTTCTTAATTTTTGACAAAGAAAACCTAAGAGGCCACTTTCCAAAAACAAAAAATGGAAAATGTGGGGCCGCATGTACATGTGCTATCTATGCCCACTCCCGTCCACTGGGCTTTATGTCCCCTGAATGTGGGTTATATATTGACTCAGCTTACTAGAGAGTAACAAACAGTTCATGTACAAGCTTACCTCATCTTCAATAAGACAATTCTTCAAACTGGTCAAAACATCCCCTCCATATTCGTTAGGAACAGCTATCAAGTTGTAGCAAAAATTACAAAAGAGGTGATTAAATATCTGAGAATATATTCTAAAAAAAATAAAACTGTTAGCAAACTGCTTATCCACTAGAGAACCTGTGTAAGAGACTGTGTAAAAGTAAGTTGGCCTGACGTTTTGATCCTAGCAGGATCTTCTTCAAAGGCTAAATGACAAGTAACAGTAACAGAAGGGACAAATATATACTGACAGGAGCTCAAGTTGACTCAATTCTTGATACTGCATTTATACAGAGCCACCTAATCTAATTTGGCACTGGAGTGGGACATGGACACAGAAGCCTATTACTTAGTAACACAAAAACGAGAAAATTAGACAGCTGTTGTTTGTGTTAGAAATGAAATACAAGCAATGGATCAGTCTCAATGAGGTTCCTATGCAAAAGTTCTGATTGCAGTATATACGATGATTCTAAGCAGGTTTTGTTCAAGGTAAGCAGAATTAACAAATTTCAGTAAACAAACAATCAAACACAAAACAGTAGAGGTCACGTGATAGAAGTACAATTGAAGGATCAAGAGATTCTTCATTTTATTCACAGAGGAAAATAATACTTCAAGCAACTTGCATTAAGATGGATTTGAAAATACAGAGAACATTGACAGCTAAGCAAACAGTCGAAATGTTTCAGATTTCGAGGGGACATCAACAGGAAGATATTATAGCAAGTAAACTTTTTGAAAGACATTTGCTGCTATAACATCACATACCACCTACTATGATCCACTTCAGGGAAGAATGGAGTGTTGGGCAAGTCAAATAGGTTCCCTTAAAAACTACCATATCCTCATTGATTTAGGGATATTGGGACGGGGTTTTTAACTAACAGTGTGGGATAACTTTCTATTCCATATAGTATCACATTATCTGCCATAGGGATATGCCTTCAGAAGGAGAAGAGAATACATCAAGTTGTTAATACTTTGGAGTGATCAAGATGGTTATAACTAATGGCTTTTTAGCCTAAGTATAAAGTAGACCCAAGGCAAGATCAATATTCCCAACCTAGCTTCTACCTAACACTACCAATCCAACAGTGTATATTCAGCTGTTTTATACCAAATACTAACTGCATAAACATACTAACCAGATACTATCGAAAGTGGTCGCCAGGTAACAGGAGGAGATGAATAACAAGCGAAGGCATCGTCTAAGGAAGACAACTCAGTTTTCATTGGTGATTTAACCAATTCAAATCGACATCTTCCCCAGATGTAGACTTCACCTGCATCACTGAGTGCAGCACAAAGGTTACTGGTATTAGTGGCAGCAACCTGGGAGAAACTGGAAGAGCAATACAAATTGATTTGAAACAGTTAAACACCAAGTACCTTATGTTTCAAGCTATAGAATATAACAGAATCAAATAGCACTAAAGTGTGTTTCAACATAAATTCTTACTTTAAAATTAGGGAAACTTTTGTCATGGATGATGTTCTGCCATATATAAACAGCATCTTGTTGTGATATTGATTTAAATTTGCATATATTAAGCTTCGTTACCTGCCAAGGTTCTCTGGCAACTGAGTTGCCCCAGTAGCATTTGCAACATCTCCTTTACCAATCTGTCCACTGGTACCTTCTCCGCAGGCATACACATGTCCAGATCTGGACAAAGCCAAAAAGAAGTTTATTCCACAGACAATCTGTGTATAAATTGTATGATATGATATAATTAGAGTTTCAATAAGTGTTTGCTGATGAATTTCTGAACACAAACTTCTGAAGTAAATTCACTGTTTCTTATACTAAATGCACTCTGACCAGGAGGGTTTAATGCAGAAAAGTTGTCGCAATCGAAAGAAAGAAATTTATTCTCCGTTGCCCTCGTGGCGTGAACGATTTACCGTAAAATCACTGCGACCGCCCATGTCAGCATGTTCATTACACAAATGTAAACAAAAAAGTCTACACATGCGACCCGATCCAGATTTTAACGCAGTCCTACTGTACACTCGTACCACTTTTTACAATTCCACGGAAACGTTTGAAATCACCTGTTTATTCATTGCAATGGAAGGAAATGACACAATTTTGCAAGCTACATCGGAAAGACCAAGAGAAAAGAGCAGGGACCTAAGACAGGCTAGCTACGAAAGTAAAAGTAAATTTAGGCCTAACGGTCATAATCAAAAAAGAGAGATTTGATTAGCAATTTGATTAGAATTTTATTCACTCAAATTGTTAACGACAAATAACTCAATAAAAATAATGAATATTGATATGAAAATGGCATAGAATGGTGTCATTTTCACTGAACATTTAGTGCAGTATGCTGGAAACGTCGAAACTTTAAAGAACTACATTATTTTGGTTTCAGCAAACAAAGAAATTATGTGTGTTTTGGAAGAAAAAAACATAAATTGTAAAAAATGGTGAAGCCATTAAAAACCAAGCATAAGTGGCATATTGATGTCATATTAAGATTTTTCAAGTCTTCAGTTTTGAGTGAGAAGGAATATTAAAACTTGGATATCTCTGTTTGGAGAAGCTAAGATGCACAGATGTCTCTATCACATGACCATAATGATGGGCTAAATCTCTCATTTACAAGATGATAAATGATTACAAAGGTTCTGCCTATACATACCTGTTTAATAACAACACTTTTCAAGGAAGTGACTTGAATGGGTTCTGGATAACTGTTTCCATTAGTTTTGGTTCCAATCTGTCCTAGTGTATTATTTCCCCATCCATATAGCTGCAATTAGAAATAAGGAGCATTATAACCAAATTGATACGCTTGTCATCGTTGCCGATGTTTGTATTTCCTTAGCGTGACCAAAGGGAAATTTCCGCTTGGTCGAGGTCGGGCAAAGGTCAATACTGCCCTTACCTGGTGACCTTTTATACCCGCCTCCTTGTTTTGCATACTTATGTTATCGATGCACACTTACGTAATCGATGCATACTTACGCATTTTGTGAGTTACATATGCTTCACTCCTCTCCTGGTTCAGAGAGGCGTCGAATGAGCTACTATAGCAGACCCTTAGTATGTAAGTATTATGTTTTATATAGGTATTAAGGGGCTAGATATCATAATTGTATACCTCTTTTAATATCGTATTATAGAGATTTGCTTTTAATGTGATTTTGCAGTATGCTTGTGTCTGTTATTTTGATTGCCTTTTTTGTGTTTTTGTTGTTTGCTTATTTGTAAGAGTATCTGGAGTTAAAGTATTATCTTCGTAGAGTATCTCTCCAGAGGTTAATACTTTTGTTGGTATTCTATACATTCTCCAGAAAGACGCCGTAAACCCCAGAAAGCCGCCGTAAACACCAAAAAGCCGCAGTAAACCCTTGTAAACCTCTGTACACCGCATTTTGTCGTGCGGTTGTTTTTGCCCGGTAACGATTGTAAGGTAAGTTATGATTATCAAGAATGTAATTGTCGTCAATCTTTCTCTATGTATTGTTTCATGTTACCAAATGTTATTCGTTATACTTCTTCCTTTTGTGCATTATTAATAAGGAGAAATATAATGCTTTATTATGTTATTATTGATTTGTGCAAATTCATGTGTTTATTTCACCAATGTTTGTATATTGATGTTTTGATATCTTTAACTTGATAGTTTTCACCGTTGAGCAACGTGTGCAATAAATGGGTTAAAACCTACGACTACTGGTTCAGCTTCATTGAGCGTCGTCTTGGTGACAACGCTTTACAACCATATTAAACAAACAGGGCACATTATTCTCCTGTTTATATAGCTGCATTGAAAAAAGATGTAACTTTACGGTGCCCAAACACACAAAAACAGATAACAATACCCTCCAATTCCGACAGCTCCAACTACCAACATACTTTCCCATATAACTGCAGTTAAAACAAGGTACAGTCAGGGACGTAGCTAAGGCCTGATGATTGGTGGGTGTAGAGGCTGAAATTCCAACTGGATGGGTTTTGAAGCCAGAAAATTCCGACTGCTGCCTTGTACCCCCCCTCGCGCTACTTGTCAGTGTCAGTCAGACACCCCATCTTTCGCGACTGCACTTTTGTTCCGAACTTTTCTTCGATACATTTGTACCCACTGGCCCTCCCTTCACAAACTTATTTATCACTCTGGTTAAGCAAGTAAGCAACTGATCATTTGGAATGAATTATACAATTCAACATTTTGCAGAAAAATGTTGAGTTGACGAGATACGATAATTTGTCAATTAAACATTTTGCAGAAATTTGTTCAATTGCTCAGACGGAATGAAGTGAACAGTTGAACATTTTGCAGAAAAATGTCAAATTGACGAGATTTGATAAGTTGTCAATGAAACATTTTGCAGAAAATTTTTCAATTGCTCAGTTGGAATGAAGTGAACAATTGAACATTTTCAGAAAAATGTCCAATTGACGAGATATGATAAGCTGACAATTAAACATTTTGCAGAAAATTGTTCAATTGCTCTGTTAAAGCAACTGAGCAATCCAACATTTTTCTGATCTTGTTATCTCAACAATTTACTGAAAAATGTCAACTTATGGGGCAAGGTTTTTCTTATGTTGATAGCACTTTTAAGCTTCCGTAGATTAACGTTGAGCGTTTTAATTGTATACCATGGAGACAAAATATATCCTGAACTGACTTGATGAACAGGGTCAACCCACCAAATAGCAAAATTAGTACATAAATAAACCGAATTAAAGCTGGTGAATGTTACAGTACAGTATTTCTATTTGGCATGTTTTTTTTTAGAGTGTTCAAAATCATACGAAGTTTTGTATGGTGGAGTATAAAGGTCGCAAGATACAATTTCTCAAAGTGGCAAGGAAAACGTGGTAAATATGACTTTCAATTTTTAGGTCATTCACAGGAATATATGAATAGGCTAGGTAAATTAGAGTGCGACAGTCGGAAATTCCGACTGTCGCACTCCAATTTTTCAGCTATCGTCAGTTTTACCAAGTTTGGGGTTGAGACACCCCCCCCCCCCCCCCCCCCCCTCTAGTGATGGGTGTATGGCTGCACTGCTGCATGTCTGCTGAACTTAAAGGATAAACAAACAATTGGAAAATATATACTAATATTACTTCTCGTTGTTTGAGGGGCCATTAATGCATGTAAAATTTCACTGACTAAAGCAATAGTTACCTCACCATTATCCAGTAATGCATATGATGACGATGATGCACAGACAATATCACAAACACATTGTCCTCCTATTGAAAGAAAGAAATGCACTTTGAATTTAATTTAATACATCTATGAAAAAATTATAATTTATCATTAACTGTAAGTTATTGCCGGTCATATTCTGGCATCTAATGTACTGGTTTGGATATTTACGAGTGACAAGCTTACATGTCTCCCCACAACCTTGGATGGTAGAATGATAATGAAGGGCATTATAAGAGATAATGAAGGGCATTGACCAGAAGAGCCGGTCATAGAAGGCGCACAGTGTTAAAAGGTTACCAGTTCTTTCTAGGCACTGTAGAACGAGGGTGGTAAGGTTGTGGGGAGACAGGTAAGCGAGGAGTCAAGTAAATTTTGTGACAATTAGCAGCTGGTGGAACCCTTTCCTTCTTTGATCATTTGGTGCCTCACCCGTAACCAAATATAAGCCACATACTTTGTATACCAAACCATGTAACCAAGGGTAACAAATCACGTGCCAAGTGAATTTTCCAGTCTTCACTTGGTATCCCTGTAAGCCATGAAACACTATCCTTGAATGCAACTATCTATGTTACATACACCCTAGTCAGAATTTCACAAATTTACATCCCAACAGTTTTAATATTGGCCAGAAAGGACAGTTATTTTACTTGGATAAGTAGCCACATATATGCATTTGGGAGCTAGAAGCCATTATTACTTACATTTCACATGGGTGGGATATCCAATTTACAGTTACACTATAGCTCTTTTGGATTTTTTCTTACAATATTTGGAACACTATTTTTTCAGATGGTAAAAACAATGGATTTCTCCGGGATGAAAAACCCCACCCTACCTTGGTCGGCCTGAGGTCATTGAACTCATAACCTTCCAGATGCTAGGTTTCACTGCTTGAAATGTCACTGCCTTTGTCCACGCAACCATGGCACTGGTTTTTTACAAACACTGAACCTTTTACCATTTGTGAGATTGGAGATGGCTTATTTCTCAACCATGCATTTATTATAAATCATGCAGCAACATAGCAATAACTGTAACAATTTTAACAGCTAAGAAGAGAACCATTACAGGTTTAACTAGCTGACTGTCAGATCTACAACTATCACTTCAATATTTTGCTCTTTCAAATAGTAATAATGAAGAGAAATATTACAATGTATTGCCATATACAGAAGATACGGATGCAAAGTCAAACGAAAAAAAAACAACTAAGAATTTATCTAAAATTTATCTTTTTCTTTTCTTAGTAACGTTTACCACTGAAGAGCGTGTCATTAGTTTACCTAGCTGTTCTAGTGAATATTTTGCTTTTTAATATTCCATGTATTTCATCATCAGATCAGTTTAATTAAATTGCTTTAGTACTTAGGAACAAGGTTGAGGCCTATACCACTGCTAAAACACCACAGAAGGAAGCTCTAGCATCAAGTAACAAAATTCCATTCTGTTCATAAATACTCACCAATCGATGCTGTTATGGGCTGTGGACGAGATGCATTCTGTTTATGTCCTAATTGGCCATTGTTGTTAGTACCCCAAGAGTAAATCTGTCAAAAATTAAACACCAATGTTCATACCTGAAAAATGTTATTGTGGAAAAGGGAGGTGTTCAGGTATTAATCTTCTTGTTTCATCAAATAAATAACGTAGCTATGTAAGGCAGCTGTGTCAGGGATAGCAAACATTTCAGTCAGTTTAACTGGAACTGATTAAAAAATGGCTCTAAGGAACATTAAGTTGCCATCGGTAAATCCTGACTGGTTTTCCAGACAAGTACCCTCCCTTCATAGTTGAAACGATACAAGGACCTTGCGAATTTAGTTCCACCGAAAGTTGTACATTCATAAGCTTAAGATTCATTAGCTTATAATACCATGCAACTTCACAAGACATAACAGCATAAAATACTATCAGTATTGATAAAAAAAAATAGAAAATTTGTGTGGTTCTTGGCAGATACAAATGAAAGGAATGAAAGGAATAACAAAAAACTGTACAAAAGCTGCCTGGTTTTAAGCACAGCTATCACTTTAGTACCTCCCCAGCATCAGTGAGGGCTAGTGTATGAGTATTTCCACAGGCAAGTTTGGTAATATGATGTCCTCCGAAGTTTGCCGTTATTGCTGTAGGTACGTAAACCTGACCAGCAACTCCATTTCCGAGGTTGTTACCTTGACCATATCCCCACCTACAACGAAGAAAAACAACAAGAATGGGCTTGTAGAATTGAAGTGCTATCTTACCAAATTATACCCTTCCCTCACCCCACCCCCTTTCCCTATACCTTCTTACCTCAAAAGAAACGATTTAAATCCAAAGCTATATAATCAAATCCAATTTACATACATTGCCAAGTTAATATTAATGTATTATTATTAATATTTAATATTTGTGAATTTTGCAACTTGTGTGCTATCAAAAATATTTCCTAGCTCTATTTTTTTTCAATAGGAAATTTACTGATTTAAAACTGGAAAACATCTCCCACTTATGGCAAAATTTGTTTACATGTACACAGAAAACAAACTACTGTAGGGCACCATCAGACTATGAAATTGTATGCAAAGAAACTTCTTTTAGAAATTTGTCATAAAATGTGATAACTTAACATTGACTACAGTACAGTAGTTGACAATCAATCATGTCATTCTCATGTGAAGGCAGAGTGGGTGGATGGTAAAATGAAGAGAAAATGAATGGGAGAGGGACAGTGAAGGGTAGAGGGAACGTGCAGGGGAGATGGCAGGTGAAAGGAGAAGAGGAGAAGCAAGTGACAAATAGTGAAGGGATGCGATGGGCAGGTAGAGATGAGGGAATGCGAAGGGGAATTGCACTGGTGAGAGCTGCTAACAACTAGTAATAACTTTAATTGGCGTGAATGACTACAACTTGCTCATAGAATTATTATCGAGCAGTGCCAGGCTGTAGTAAAAGGATAACTACAGAAATGGAGAGAATGAACCTTTTCAACAAAAGTAGACTTACCATAGTGTAACCCTGATATATATAGCATTGATGTAATCTACAAAGAAGCATAGACAGGTTGGCTAAAAAAGGCCAGTAGAGGCTATACACACTTACACTGATGGGTTTAAGATCTTAGATTTTGTTACTCAAATCCAAAGTCCATCATCCCAATGTAGATGTTTCACAAAAGTTATTTCATAAATTAGTCTATGACCAACATCCCCATTGACTTTTAATACAAATGGCTTTCAAAAACTATTCAATGTCTATACAAATGCAAATAGTTTTTGAAAATGTCCAAATGCGCATGAGTGGTGACACTTTCCCCTCCCCTCACACGAAAACAAACTTTTATATCGCAACTTAGGAAAATGGCACCGGGACTTCATATTGGGTCAAATCCCTTATTCAAGCACCCAAATTATGCTAAGAAGGGACCCAGCTTTGCAAATTTTACTCCTGGCATTGATTTTACAAGGTCAACCTAAAAATTAGACCATTTTCGATGATCATTGCAAAGCCTTTTTAGAAGAGAAACAAAATAATGGAAATATATGCAGTATATATGTAAATGAGTATTGACGTAGATCTGGGAAATATCAAAAACATGAGGACATAGAGTATGGGCAACATGTTATACAAAACAAACCAGCAGAAGGAAGGGCCTCAATTTCAAAACCCTGTTAAAAGTTCTGGCACTCTATGAATTATACAAGGAAGACCAAATCCAGTCTTTACAATTTAAAGGCTGCAAGATATGCCTATACTTACAAGGATGCCAGACCTGGAAAGTGGATAAGGGTGATCAAAAGGTGATCCATTTTATCCATACTTGTGTCTTTAAAAGAGACATGAATATATAAGAGTGTAATGAAATACAGATATAGGATGTAATTAGAAACTAGTTTCTTATGCGGAGGATATTAACAGGTAAAAAATATAATTTGACTTACGCATAAATTTCGTTGTTAGTAGTAGCAGCAAGGACATAACCCGTAGAACCAATTGCCAACAGATGGATCCCTTTCTTACTTAGAACATCAATCTTTTTTGGTTGTAAGAGTGTCTTTACACCATTTCCGTGCCCTAGGTAACCATAATTATTAGCATCAGTGCCAAAGCTATAGACATCATCATCAGTAGTCAGAAAGAGAACAGAGTTTCCATCACCCCCAAATACATACGCTACCTTAATCTTCTGTCTTAGTTTAGAGTCAATCAATCCAAGAATTGGCCAGACAGCTTTAAACTGTACCAATGCCATCTGCACGTGAAAGATATATATTAGATATGGAATTTTGTTAAGATGTAGTTATGCATGATCTCGTCTTAACACCCGGATAGAATGATTGATTGTACACTTGTAATTTCACATAAACTTATAATTTACCACAGTGGATAGCCATCATCGTACTGTTTTGAACTACTAAATGGTTGATTTACTCCCACAACAAGACAATTCTTGTGTTGAATAAAGAACAGTAGCTGCATTCTAGGTTGCATAGTTCATTGACAAAGACATTTTTATACGTAAGGTTCAAGATATAAACCACTATTTTGGAGGGAATATACCTCTCTAAAATCATATCTGGGCCCACCATGCATCGAATGATGGCTGTAAGTAACAAGAGTGTTTTATGTACCCAGCTATTATCAGAAGGAAAATAGCACAATAATTGCTGTCATCCTAAAGAGTTTATAAAGCCTTTCATAAATGAAACGCACACATTTCTTTTACTCTTTTATCAGAAATGTTGTGCATCAACCCACTAACTTATATCAGTGGTGCATATGATATTATCCTTAGCCTAAAGCTTTGATTGCCTACCATATATACATCAATGTGATGATTAACCAAGTTTGCTGTGATGATAACCTTTCCTCGGTATATGACTTGTAATTAACACATACCTTTTATAGTAACCACATAGCATAGGCCTACGTATCGATTATAGGCTCAGGTAGCCTAATGCTTCCCAGCAAACACAAAACGTTATCATAACATATTTAAAAGAGCCTCTAAAATATGTTTTTTTTACGTTAAATGTGGTGTTATAAAAACGTCGGCATAACGTTTTTATGAGATATTAATGTTATATTAATGTTTATTAATGTTTTAACAACAAAAAAATGTTTTGAAATAATAGCTTGAAAACGTTTTCGTGACATATTTATTACACCACAAATAACGTTTTCAAAACTGGGTTGTCCTATCATACATGCATACATACATACATACATACATACATACATACATACATACATACATACATACACATACATACATACACGCTTCCATACATATACATACACACACTCATGTATACATACATACATACATACATACATACATACATACATACATACATACATACACGCTTCCATACATATACATACACACACTCATGTATATATAGACACATACACGCATAGACACATATAACATACACCCTCAAAACATACATATCGATCAAGTCATCGTTTGTCAATGGATTGATGGAGAACTTATGTGAACTTTATAGTGACCATCAAATCTGTTTTTGAATGTGTTAAGTTACGACAAAGAGACGACTATATCAGGGACACCGTTCCACACATCAACAACTCTAGAAGAGAAGAAGTTGTGTTACATCTTTGTTTTAAATATAGTTTAAGCTGTGCATGGCCACGAGTTACAGACATTTCTAACTGGAAAGGGAGGTCAGCAATGACACAAATCCAATAAGGTATTCTTATACGGTCTCCATTGTTTTGCCTATAAACAAGAGATGTTAGCTATAGGTAAGCCTTCTCAGTCTATCATCATAGTCTAGGTCTTTAAAGTCTGACTCCATTTTGGTGGCCCTCCTTTGAACAGCTTCAAGCATATTGCTTTGCTAATTGTGGGTAGACAAAAGCATTACAGTACTCAAGCAGCATAAGCTCACAAGTGACGTATACAGTAGGCCTACAATTAGTGACTCATGAGTCATGGGTAAGCGTAATGAATGGCCTACGATAAATTGATATTAATTAAGCACAAACCTCAAATTAAAGCTGGTAGAACCAAAGTTGAATGCCTAAGTTAGGCTATACAGGTCAGTCCAATAATACATCAATTAATGTTAGCCTGTTCAGGATGTTGTCGACGTTATACAGATTGAACATTTAGTTCCAGCCACGAAGTGAAATCCTACTCGGAAAGTCCCGCAGTGTCGTCATTAGGAAAGTCCCTTTGGCTATATACAGGCCAGCCAAGTACTTTAGAATTGTTAGCCTGTTCAGGATGTTGTCGACGTTATACAGATTGAATATTTAGTTCCAGCCACGAAGTGAAATCCTACTCGGAAAGTCCCGCAGTGTCGTCATTAAGAAAGTCCCTTTGGCTATATACAGGCCAGCCAAGTACTTTAGAATTGATAGCCTGTTCAGGATGTTATCGACGTTATACAGATTGAACATTTAGTTCCAGCCACGAAGTGAAATCTTACTGTATAGTAATTTCATTTGATTGCAAAAGGAATTAGACAATTATAAGGCTTTTTATCAGTTGTATCGCCAGTTTTCCCAAAAAAAAATATACATATTGTAATCTCCTAAAAAAGTTCTCGTAAAGAACTGATAGCCATGGTCGATCGATTACCACTATCAAGTACTATAAGTACCAAGTGCTTCAACATTCGATTACTTTTTACCCATAGTAGGGGCACCGATCAATTACTTGCAAAAAAAAGTGCTCAAGTACAACTCAAGTGCCGAGTAAGTTCGAGTACTACGACACTGGTGGATCACAAAATATAAGGAAGTCTATGATGTCATCATGGCAGACGTTCTTCAATAGCTTTACGTTCCTCATATAATCTAATTAGTAATTTATCCTTGAAAAGTGTTAAAATAATTTTGGGATATTGCTTAGCTGTCAATATGTATTTTGTGTTGAGAACATCATCAAAGTAATAAAATTAGTAATACAGTGAAAAACACCGTGGTGTGACAAACAATAAATTCACAATGACACAGGCTCTCCTGAAATGACCATTGACATCCGCCAACAAAATAAGGCTTCTTGTACTCAATGTGGTACAAATACATACCAAATATGCAATCTGTCCAAGCTTCCCTTGCGATTTTATGTTTAGGAAGGTGTGTTAGTGTAAAGAACATGTAAGAGGGGATTGAAAGTAAATGTTTGACGTTCGTTGACTTCCAATGACCTTCGTCCTCCACCAAAAGCAATACCGGGCTCCTTAAATTTGATATGGTCCATCTGCAAATTAAATATAAGATCTGTCCAAGGTTCCCTTCTTGCAATATCATGTTTACAAGGCTTTCACGATTTGACCTTTGATGACCTCAAATGACCTTTGACCTCCATACTAAAACATTAGGCTTCTTGTACTCAATGTGTTACTTCTATAAACTAAATATGAGGTCTGCCTATGCTTCCCTTCTTGAGATATCGTATTTACAAGGTTTTCACAATTTGACCCTAGTGACTCCATATGACATTTGAACTCCACCAAAAACAAAAGGCTTCTTGTACTTAATGTGGTACTTCTACACACCAATTATGAAATTTGTCCGACCTTCCATTCTTGAGATATCGTGTTTACATGGTTTTGACAATTTGACCCATGGTGAACTTAAATGACCTTTGACCTCCACCCAAAGCAATAGGCTTCTTGTACTTAATGTGGTACTTCTACACATTAAATATGACGTCTGCCTATGCTTCCGTTCTTGAGATATCGTGTGTACAAGTTTTTTTTCACAATTTGACCCTGAGACCCCAAATGACCTTGAACTTCACCAAAAACAACAGGCTACCTGTAATTAATGTGGTTCTTCTACACACTATATATGAAATTGGTTTGACCTTTCGTTCTTGAGATATCGTGTTTACAAGGTTTTCACAATTTCACCCCTGGTGACCTTAAATGACCGGTGACCTCCACCAAGAACTATAGGCTTCTTGTAATTAATGTGGTTCTTCTACACACCATATATGAAATCGGTTTGGCCCTTCGTTCTTGAGATATCGTGTTTACAAGGTTTTTACAATTTGACCCCTGGTGACCTCAAATGGAAAAATGCAAAGATTACGATATCATCGAAACCAAAAACTTCCTTCCTATAGAAAATTAACTACTCCAAGCCGGAATAGCATTCTCAACATGAAGCCTAACCAACTGCATATACAATATAACAAAGCAAAAAAAAATCACAACCAAAATTTGTTAATCAACCATGCTGCAGCGACCGGAATATATCTTTCATAAATCGGGTTTATTCACTGATAAACCTGAATAATCAGGGTGTTTCGTTTGAATATGGATCGATAGGTATAAACCAGCTTGTTTGTCACAGATAAAACTTAATTCTTTCAAACAAAACAAGTTACTTCGAAGCCCATGGTTTTATCATTGCTATGCCACGTTTTATAGATAATGTAGGTTCATCCAGCTATAAATTAGCTAAAGGATAATCTAGATCTAGATCGATTTTGTCTTCCGATTAACGCGAGAAAAGGAAGCTAAAATAGGAAAGCCAAACAATAAAAAACAAACATAAAAGCAAGCTAAGGGTATAGTCCAAGTGATTGTTTATTTTGACTGATGAAAGAAAAATAGATCTCGGTATCCAGGTGAATTCTACATTCAATTCATATACCGACTCACCGTTTTCGATACAGAGCCATCCTAACTTGAAGTATACACGTTTGGTCCAAAAATGAACATGAAACAAACGTACGTGTGATATCATAGAACCTGACCAAAAAGGTACGGCCGGGACAGCTAGAAAATAGCAAGGCGTTTACAGTTCAACACACCTTGGTTTATTGAAAATAGGTAGAGTTCAATGCGAATTACAATATTGATATGTTCAAATCCCTTCTCTTGTTGATTAAATCTTGGTATTTACAAAATTCTCAGTGAGAGCTTGAAGTAGCATGCAATTTTTCACCATAACAAGGGGGAGGGAGAGGATGGGATTTTTCCATGTTATTACAGGTGGATACAATGACACTGAAATATCTTGAATCTTTACATATTGTAACGAAAATGTTACTTGTTATTGAAGTTACTTCTTTTATGTCTTTGTTTCCGGAATGAGCGGTTGAATGGCTTGGACTAAGTCTAATGGCCTCCGTACATCTGACCCTGCAGTCTCTTCCATTACGCGCCTACTTCGTAGTTCTGTGTTTTCCATGTTCTTAAATAAGCCAAAACTAAACTCCATAATTTGCATAGACCCGTGCGCGAGGCTATTCAGCCAATCACTAGACAGCTGATTTAATCACCCAATATTTCCGGTGTATTCTTTTAGCGTTGGAATATTCCATGTGATATATTAGTATACATGCCTGTATTGATTTGAACTCAAGTGCAGAAGAGAAGAAGGCAGCCAGCGAAGGGATAGCATATCTGAACGTAAGTTGTGTTATTTAAGGCAAAATGAACCGTTTTTTGGCTTAGTTTCTGGTAGGGTTAATGCTAAAGATCTGCTAATTCAATTGAATAATCATAAGAAACTCGTATTAAGTTTAGGACCCAAATATTTGCGTGTTTGAATTGCAACCTAGTACGTAGACTTGACAAGGGCTAGGCTAGGTTTGTTTAGCTGTATAGTCAAGGCTTCATAATTGACGCACCCTCGTAATTGGCGCACTTCAAATATTACTAGCAACGATACAGCAGGCCACCTAACCTTTTAGCAGTTAAGCAGAGTCACATATTTTATGAGTTTGAGTCCATTTCAGGTATATGCTGATCAATTTTTTTTTTAAAGTTTTTTTGGACATTTGGAAATCTTACTCCCTAAAAATAACCAAAATATTCTCAGTATAATACCACTACTCTCTGGGACCTGACCTGTCTGCATAGCAAACAACATCCAAAGTCAATGGATGTATACTTAGGCCTACACTACAGTTAGCTAATCGACGAATGTGTCAATTTAGGGGTATGAAAGAACTTGACACAGCAGACATTTTGTGGTCAAATTCTTCTCAATTGTACGTTGCGTAGGCACAGAACAATAAATAGTTTGAGATCATTACATTTCTGAGGAACTTCACATATGAAAAATGCATGCAGTTCAGTGATTTTTCGTTGATAGACATCGTCAATCAAATCCTTAAGTGCGTCAATTGCGTCAATTATTACTCGTCAATGGACTTAAATCCTTAAGTGCGTCAATTATTACTTAGGCTGAAGAGTATGGGTGTCAATGGGAATTTACTGTCTTGGGTCGGGAATTGGCTTGGTAATAGGGAACAGAGGGTGGTAATTAAAGGCTGTGCTTCTTCTTGGCAGAACGTTACTAGTGGGGTTCCACAAGGGTCTGTATTAGGTCCCTTGTGGTTTGTTACCTATATAAATGACATCGACGGAG
>KN886015.1:17758-41583 GCA_000934455.1 Apostichopus parvimensis
AGTCATTGGGCTCACGAGAAATATTCTCCACTTGTCATTTATCCTCAGAAGAAGATCCTGCTAGGATTGGAACGTCAGGCCAACTTACTTTTACACATTCTCTTACACAGGCTCTTTAGTGGATAAGCAGTTTGCTAACAGTTTTATTTTATTTTGAGAAATATTCTCACGAGTAATTCTACACATGAGACTCCTTCTCACGAGAGATCTTTCAACGAGCTATTTACTCGATACTAGAGTGAGTGACTGTCTTCTCATGAGAGACTTGTTCGTAGGCTTGTTGAATTTTCTCAATCCTCTCCCAAGAACCTTGCGAGATATCTTCTTGTGAGAAACATACTCATAATTAATTTACGCAGTCTTCACATCAGAGATCTTTGGTCCTAATTGTTTATAATAGTTAAGTCTTCTTGTGAGAAAGTCTACTCACGAGAAACGCTCTCACGTGCCAATTGCATGTGAAACTTTACTCAATTCAAGCTATTATATGTAGATGTCCACGGGTATGTTTCGTCCTTGCTCATTAGCTATTACTCATCATTGTGTAGATTATCTTGAGAAGTATAGATTGAAAATAAGCTGAGTAAATATTACATGTTTGTGGTAAACCCGTTCTGCTGAGCACTCTTCAATTCTTCAATCACAAACCAATTATCTGTATAAATGTGAGCAATAGTGTTATTTCCAATAAAAAAGGACACTTTCTTTTGGGCGACTGTGTTTTATACCAGAATAAGTAGACCAAGGTCAGCATTACAATATTAACTACAAAAAGGAATCACATTCTGGGCTACATCTCAGAAGAGGTTGGGGGACGGGGGGAGGGGGAGAAATATGGTTACTGTTCCTCACTTACCCCTAAACTTTGCCCATCTTCTACTACATTTAGGGAAATTAGGATCTACATAATGAACACATAGACACAGCTTAATTACAATCTTGTTCATTTATTATAGGCCTACTTTCACAAGAAAGGGACAATCCAGTTGACCAAACTACATGGGTAGAGTATAATCTTCATTATCGTATTTCAGTGCTATATTTACAGCTGATATAATGTGAAATTCGAATCCTACAAATGTTTGAAATATGCTATAAAGTGTATGGAGTAAAGTTAAAAGAAAAGTGATATCATTGGTGAGAGATATATATAATCTATGTTTCACTTTGACAAGACCCAACATTTGTTGTTATCATTCCTCTGTAAAAATTGAACCAAGTCTTCCTTACATTCATAGCTATGGAAATGTATCCATATACTATACATTTGTGGAATTGATGTGACAATCACGTTGGGAGGCCTTCGTAATGACCCCCAAGAACCTTTTCACTTTATCACTCTAGACACAGTGTAGAGTGCATGACAAATACGTGAGAAAGCAAACTGGTAAATCACATTTTTTTGTAAAAAGCAGCTGTTTCAGGTACCAATAATATGCTAATGAGATATAATCAGAAATCTGAAGCCAGATTCTGAACAATCTGAAGCACATATGAATATTCAGCTTCATACATGGTATTAAGGGAAACTTTATGACCTTTCAGAGTAAGAGCAAAAGATCACTCAAGCACAGAACCTCACTTGGCCAAAGAGGGGTGGGAATGGGGAATACGTCATGGTTGAGAGTACAAATAACCAAAAATAGGGGGGATGGGGTGGGGGGTGCAAAGCATCTATGTAAGAAACCATATAGTGTACGGAGCTAATTTGGGGTAATGTTACTAAGTCATTATACTGATTGAACTTAAATCCATATATGATCGTAACATATGGAGAATAATCCAATAATATTATTTTGAGCTGTGTGACTTATTGCAGTGCAAAGCTAGTAGTGCCAACGATTGGGAAATAATCTCAATGACAAACATTTTCATTGAAATATGTGCAACATATTTGGAGGGCTGTAACATCTGGTCCAATTTAGTTACAGGACAAACATTTGATGTGGATGGGCACCTAGGATCCAATGCAGTTTGAAATTCCATTCAGCTTGGACAGAAATTCTGGCCCTCACAAAAATGCTACAATGCTGACAACCCACCTCATTTTATTGCCCCTTCTCTTTCCTTAACGGAAGCTTTAGATGTGAAAGATCATAATTTGTTGTGATATTGGAAAGTTTTACATGTATCAGTAATATTTCTGAGAACTAAACTTTCATATTTACAAATGCTTGGTACAGACGTATGACCAGATGTATGATATTTGTTTTTCCAAGTTTAAGAAAGCAATTTTGGAACTTTTAATACTATATAAAAGGAATTGAAAAATCACTCTTTCCAATCCATAGTTCAACATTTTGATCAAAATGACACCCCTCATGCACAAATTTCATAACCTGACTTTTAAGTCACCATATTTGTCTAAACTTAAAAAATTCGTACATAGTTGTTTTGAAACTTCTAAACTTCTGAATTCAGGTTTCTGGTTGATCAGTTTTGGTTCTAATTCAATATTATTTCATACTAGATTCATAGCTTACCGTTTAATTATAAAGATAGGTTCTTTGAACTATGTTAGCCTTATATGAACTAAAACAAAAGCAAATACGATGTTTGTTTCATGATGGGAATTATACCATTAATTGGAAGGTTGGAGGAGTGTTTTCTGTGTGTGTGCTTGGGGGTGAGGGGGGAAGGCTAGGGCAAGGGGTTTTGATAATGCAAATTAACTGTATACAATGTAATTCTAAGCAGCTGTGCTATGTAATTTCTATAGTAGATATGACCTTATTCAGTGTTGTCTGTCTGACTGGAGAATCAAATCCCCTCTTCTTGCAGCAGTAATGCACCATTTTCAATACTTGAATGCTCCGTATTGGCCAGTTGCAACCAGGAAGTCTTGGATGATCTTGGGATCAGTCATTTGTTTGAAGTAGTCGCTGGCGATAACAGCCGTCATGTGATGAGCACCGAATTTAGCGCACCCGACTCTCAGTAACTGTAGATATAGATAATAGCATTTCATGCTTGGGATATATCCTTGGCTTGCTTTTATCAATTTCAAATAGTTTGAACTAATTAAGATTTTATGTAGGATACCTTCTCTCTCTATGAAAATGGTACATTTACTAATTTACAATAGTTTTGTACTCTTGTAGGGGTCAGCTGTCAGTACGTATAAGTCAAGGCCATCTTCTGTGGCCTTGAGCTTAAAATGAAACTAATCACTCATCAACTAGGTTTATTGTTTCAGTCTCTCTTTTCTATATTACTTACTATGCTAATTGTAATGCTTCAATATACCCGAGCACATGCTGGTCAAGCCTGCCTATAGAGAAACAGTCCTGCTCAAATTCCCTCGAGCATTCATAACTTGTTACTTTATATCATAAACTACCCCAAATACTGCCTGTTTATGATTCATCTTGAGCACACCTAATTAATTGATCAGCCACCATATGATTGTAAACACAAGTGCTCTAAATGGTGGGCACTGCTTTCCTGTTTGAAGACAAATTTGGCTTGACCACTGGAATAGTACACTGTGTGTTTAATCATGAATTAGTCCAGAGAAGCATCCAGTATGGCTAGCATTACCAATGGGTAGATTCAATCTCCCCTGTTTTTGGCTACAAACAGGGGACTCGGGTGGTATTTGCCATAGGCAGGGAAGATCGTTATGCACATTGCCCTTGCATCTACCAGTTAACATACTTCTTTCAAATTTAAGGTTTCCATGATGGTCAAGCCTGCCTAAAGAAAAACGGTCCTCCTCAAATTCACTCGAGCATTCATAATTTGTTACTTAATAGCATAAACTACCCCAAATACTGCCATTAGGATTCATCCCTGAGCCCACATACTTAATTGACCAGCCACCATCTGATTGTAAACACAAGTGCTCTAATGGTGGGCACTGCTTTCTGTGTGAAGACAAATTTGGCTTGACCACCAACATAGTACACTGTGTGTTCAATCATGAATTTGTGCATCGGAGCGTTCACAATGGATAATAACTCGGGTAGATATTCAATCTCCCCTGTTTTTGGCCAACAACAGGGGACTTGGCTTGTATTTGTTATAGGCAGGGAAGATTTTAATGTCTCTCAGTGTCATGTTGCTCACCTTTGCTTGAAATTTTGTAGCTATTTGATAGAGGAAAGCGCAGTTGGTGATTTGCAGTTTATCCTTCAGAAGTTCTTCACAGAGTCCCTTCAATTTAATCTCTTGATAACAGTCAGCAATCTGAAGGAGATCTGTAATCAATGATGAAAACAACACATAGGTTTTGATTTTAATATTCAACAACTATAAATATTCATCCGTCATAATAATCAGCAACAGCAATCTGTAAATGATCTGAGATCACTGCAGAACAACGCTTATCGCATGATTCAAATATCAATTAATTATTCAAATTCATCCCATGCATCTTGCTTACAGTTTATGCAGCAATGTGAATTGTGATACATAAAGATTGAATATGTGATCCCTATTTTGGTATATAGACAAGTGTGTATACTGATTTCTCTTGATAACAGTTAGTAACATCACATACGTTTGTCATCTATAAAAGAAACAACACTAATATTTGGATTTCAATGCCCAAGAAATAGAAATATTCATCTCTATATCGGTAAAAATCAGCAACCTAAGGAATATCAGTGATCATTAAAGAACAATTGTTAATGCTTAGTTTTCATTATTCAACAGGTATGAATGTTCATCTCAAGCATCATTGGTACAAATTAGCAACCTAAAGAATATCACTGATCATTGAAAGAATGACGGTAATGTTTTGATTTCAATATTCAACAAGTGTGAATATTCATCTAGAGCTTATTAGTAAAAAATAGCTAACCTAAAGCATACACATGTGATCAATTAAGAATAAATTCACTACAGTATAATCTAATTGACGAATTTGGAGAATCAGAACCTTCAAGAAAGTACTTTGAAAACATCTAGGAAGTTTTAGTCTGCTAAAATTAGGAGACAATACCGATAACCTGTAAATACTCAACTTTGCTTGGTTTTACTTGAATGCCAGTGAAGATACAATAGACAGTAGCTTTGAGAGCTAGGCTAGGGCCAGGGGATGCAATCATGTTACTGGGCCCCCTTTTGAAGTATTATTTCCACAAAAATGAAAATGAGAACACATCATCTTCATTCCAAAGTTACGCAGGCCCCATAATTGACCAAGGGCTCCAGACTGTAATCCACCTGACCCCCTTCTGACCCCCCTATCATCAAGCAGAACAACAATTTAACTACAGACATTGTAACAGTATGAATGATGTCCTTCCTTCTCAACAGGACGCCCCTTTCTTAATTGTTTATTCACACATCATGTGAGAAACTATAAAATGAAATAACGCACTTACCTACAGCAGCATCGAATGAAAGTTTGTTTGTTATTGTCCCAGTGTACACATACTCTATGTAAGTATTGAAACCATCATAGGTGAATCCTTGGATGGTTATACCTCTGCCAAAAGATAACAATTATTAATCAAATTTTTACTGAAAAAAAAGTATAAATTACTTGCTAAATTTGATATGTACCGGTGAAGTAAAATCTGCAGAAACGAATCGCAGCAACTTTATGCAGCAAAGCCAGTTCTCGATTGATAGCTTGGTAATAATTCGCAAGGGATGTTCCATGATCCAACAAAATTGCAATAAGAGTGCTCAGTTCACATATTAACTTAATATTATATAGGATCATTTTATAAAACATCTTATCAAAGTTTACAAAGTTGATCACTGAGCAGGGACCGCAACTGTACAGTCGAATTTTACCGCTATTTTAAGATTGTCACTCTTCTCATTTCGAAATTAATTCTTCAAAAAGAACTTACTCTTTCTCTCTTTCTGCCCAGTCATTCTGGAACATCCTCCGGAAATACTCACTCCTAAACAGAAGAAAAGCAGAAGTAATAGAAAGAGCTAAAAGACATATTTCTGTAGTGCATCTAAGATTTATCAAAGGGCAGGGCATGAGGCAAATATCTGTAACTTGTCAACATTGTTAGCAAAATATTGGTTCAAATTAGTACACTAGGCTAGAGTTTGCGTTCCTAAGGTCACTCAGACTGGTCCACTCCTATTGGTTCAAATTAGTACACTTGGATAGGGCTTGCATTAATCATGTAAGGCCTGGAAAAGGAATGCGAAGTGGTGACACCATCAGGGGGGGGGGGTGGCTATAGGGATGGAAGTAGTTCAGAGGGAAATAATCCCAAACATCAACAGTTGGTTTTTCTCTTCTCTTTGTTATAATCAATTTGCTCCTCTCTAAGATTTAATCACCTCAAGGACAAAAACAAGTGCTCAATTAAAACTCGCTGATACACAATTTCTAAAACCTACATATAGACAACCACAAAATTGGAAGTTTATGGCAAATCTGCCAATATCATCACAGTAGAGCTAAAAACATTTTCAGTCAGTTTCCATGATTACTTAAACTAACCAATGGAAACTTGTTAAGGAGTTGGGATGATGAAGGACCTTACAAATGAAGAAACAAGATCATTTAAATGAAAACCAATGGAAGCATGTAAAGTCAAATAAAACTTAAACACAGTGTATAATGACTGGAAGTGTAAAATCTGTGAGGCAGTTATTAGAAGCTCAAGATGCCACTGACAAACTTTCCCCCATCACTGGAACTGTCTTTTTTCCAATGTGACATAAGCCATCTCGTTTGTCAACTAAGTCTATATGGTGAGTAAGGCTTACATACCTCATCTCATTACCTCAAACTCTAACACCATTAAGAAACCATCCAAATCATAGACATCTGTGAATCCTTAAACTCGGATTGGTGAACATAAGCTTGAAATTCTAGTACAGTTAAAGGTTTAGCCACCTGGCAATTCTTAGCTTTGGATAACTGAATTAATCAGTATGATCATTCTACTACATTATGAAAACTTCCAAAGCTTCACTGACCTGATCATTAGAATAGTTTTGTGTGCTCTAATCCTCTTGCCCTCAACAATGAATGTGATGTCTTTAATTTCCTGAAAAGAGGACAAAGGTAAATATAAAGTACAAGAGCGTCTCTTGAAAGATTCTTCCCCCATGCGGGATAGTACATGGGCATGGTCAGAGTAAAGAAAATTCTCCAAATGTTCATTTTCATTTGGTACGAATCTACATGAAAAAAAAAGCAGTTGCAGATTAATACATTTGACATGCATATAGTAATATTTAACACACTATCCATTCATAAAGATAAAAACTGGATTAAGATTTAATATGCTGAGCATACTATGCACATATCTGAGTAGAGCTGTACAGTAGTTACACATAAAGTGCAGTCAGGGTGGCAGAGGATGGTTGAATATGGGTGGAGGGGAATGGGGTATCACAAGCTTTCATGGGAACAAGGACATGTAAAATTAAATATGAGGAGGCAACCCACAAAATGGATCGTCACATGTGCATTCTGTACCACAAAATTCAGTAGTTTAACAACCTAAAAGAGCCTAAAAGGGTCACTTTCTAAAAACAAAACTGGGAAATGTGGGGCAGCATATACATGTGCTATCTATGCCCACTCCCACCCACTGGGCTATACATCCCCTGAATGTGGGTTATATATTGACTCAGCTTACTAGAGAGTAATAAACAGTTCCTGTAGGAGCTTACCTCATCTTCAAAAAGACAATTCTTCAAACTGGTCAAAACATTGTCTCTATATTCTTTAGGAACAGCTATCAAATTGTAGCGAAAACAAGCAAAAGAGGTGGTTAAATATCTGAAAATATATGCTGACAGGAGCTCAAGTTTTCTCAATTCTTCATACTGCATTTATGCAGAGCCACCTAATCTAATTTGGCACTGGATTGGGACATGGACACAGAAGCCTATTACTTACTACCACAAAAAGAGAAATTTAGACAGATGTTGTTTTTGTTAGAAATGAAATACAAGAAATGGATCAGTCTAAATGAAGTTTCTATGCAAAAGTTCTGATTGCAGTTTATAAGGTGATGCTATTAGGTTTTGTTCAAGGTAAGCAGAATTAACAAATTTCAGTAAACAATCAATCAATCACAAAACAGAAGAGATGATAGAAGTGCAATCGAGATTCTTCATTTTATTCACAGAGGAAAATAATACTCAAGCAACTTGCGCATTAAGATGGATTTGAAAATACAGAGAACATTGACAGCTGAGCAAACAGTCGAAATGTTTCAGATTTCGAGGGGACATCAACACAAAGATGTTATAGGAAGTAAACTTTTTGAAAGACATTTGCTGGTATAACATCACATACCACCTACTATGATCCACTTCAGGGAAGAATTGAGGATTTTTGCAAATCAAAATAGGTTCCATTTATATCAACCATATCCTGATTTAGGGGCAATTGTGATGGGGTTTTCAACTAACAGTGTGGGATAACGTTCTATTCCATATAGTATCACATTATCTGCCATCGGGATAATCCATTTGAAGGAGAAGAGAAAACATCAAGTTTTTAATATTTTGGAGTGATCAAGATGGTTACTAATGGCTTTTTAGCCTAAGTATTTAGTAGCCCTAAGGCATGATCAACATTCCCAACCTAGCTTCTACCTAACACTACCAATCCAACAGTGTACATTCAGCTGTTTTATACCAAACACAAACTGTATAAACATACTAACCAGATACTATCGAAAGTGGTCG
This sequence comes from Apostichopus parvimensis, assembly GCA_000934455.1. Taxonomy (NCBI): domain Eukaryota; kingdom Metazoa; phylum Echinodermata; class Holothuroidea; order Aspidochirotida; family Stichopodidae; genus Apostichopus; species Apostichopus parvimensis. Next base: position 26,390 of record KN886015.1, read on the forward strand.
CCAGGTAACAGGAGGAGATGAATAACAAGCGAAGGCATCGTCTAAGAAGGACAACTCAGTTTTCATTGGTGATTTAACCAATTCAAATCGACATTTTCCCCAGACGTAGACTTCACCTGCATCATTGAGGGCAGCACAAAGGTTACTGGTATTAGTGGCAGCAACCTGGGAGAAACTGGAAGAGCAATAAAAATTGATTTGAAACAGTTAAACATCAAACATGGTACATATTTAAGTTACCTTATGTTTCATGTAAAGTTAAGTGAAATATCAGGTAAATTAACTTTCACAAATTTCCAATATGGAAATTGAGTGTTTGCTACAGTGTCATTACTAATGGAAATTCTAAATTCATTTTAGCAACTGATAGGGCCCAATATCACTATCGCTGTACTTGTTCATGATGTATAACGAACAGTGTATAGAAGTTTGTGTACCGCATAATGCCCACACAAAGAACACTGAACTATAGCTACACTAGAGAACTGTACTAGTCATGGCAATCAAGATACGAAACTTCTCATTTGGAACTAGACACTTAGCTACCAACATAATACCAACAATGCAGTTCTTTATTTGCAGTTTCACACTCAGATAACTTGGAGCCAAATTGAGACTCGGACTCAGAATTTAATCATAATGTAAACAATATGGCAGCTCTGTTAGCAACATTCCAAGTGTCCGTATTATCCACTTAAATTGTATGGTGTGCCAAATGTGCAATAGACAATGATATACTATCCAGTACAAATACACAACACACATGTGGCACTGCTAGTCTGCAGGGATAACCTTTATTGTGTGATATTGAGTCAGCCTTGCTGCAGGCAATTTTTGCAGCTACTGCAGCTCTTTCATTTCAGTATATGAAGAAGCTTGTCAATTGAAAAAACATTAAATGATACAGTACATTTTCAAAAGCTTATCACTGTTAAAGCTATGGTAATATTATAGAATTAAATTAGCACTAAAATTTGTATCAACATAAAATCTTACATTAAAATTAGAGGGGAGTTTTGTCGTGGATCATGTTCTGCTATACATGTGCAGCATCTTTTTGTGATATAGATTTAAATTGCATATATTTTGCTTCGTTTACCTGCCAAGCTCCTCTGGCAACTGAGTTGCCCCAGTAGCATTTGCAACATCTCCTTTACCAATCTGTCCACTGGTACCTTCTCCGCAGGCATACACATGTCCAGTTCTGGACAAAGCCAAAAAGAATTGTGGTCCACAGACAATCTGTGTATAAATTGTTCAATATGATATGATATAATTAAAGATTATTATTTTGGATTCAGCAAACAAAGAAATTATGACTGTTTTTGGAAAACAAACATGAATTGTAATAAATGGTTAAACCATTAAAAATCAAGCATAAGTGGCATATTGATGTCAAATTAAGATTTTTTCATGTCTTCAGTTTTGAGTGAGAAGGAATATTAAAACTGGTATATCTACAAATTGAAACAAGATGTTTGATTAACTGTTTGGAGAAGCTATTCGTCACAGATGTCTCTATCACATGACTATAATGATGGAATCAAAATCTTGATGATAAATGATTACAAAGGTTCTGCCTACACATACCTGTTTAATAAAAACACCATTCAAGGAAGTGACTTGTATGGGCTCTGGATAATTGTTTTCACTAGTGTTGGTTCCAATCTGTCCTATTTCATTACATCCCCATCCATATAGCTGCAATTAGAAACAAGCAGCATTATAACCAAATTGATATGCTTTACAACAATTTCAAACACATTATTCTCCTGTTCATATAGCTGCATTTAAAAAAGATGTTACTTTATGGTGCCCCAACCACACAAAGACAGGTAACATTATTCTCCTATTCCGATATCTCTAACAAAAAACATTATTTCCCATTATATAGCTGCAATTACAAACAAGGTACAGTAATACCTCATCCATATAGCTGCAGTCTGTTAGAAAAGGGAACATTAATTTATTGATGGGTATTAATGTTTATTATATACTATGGATTATGGTCTGAGGTGAACCATTTTCATTATGGTTGCTAAGCAATCAGAGCACATAAGAGTAACTATTAAGATATATTATTGTCACATGATCATGATGTTCAAAACAGCCAATCCTGATCACCAGTCTGTTCACATGACCATTTTGATATATATTTATCATCTGAAATATCATCAGGAAAAAATACAAGAATTTTGTAGCCATATTACTATAAAGGCCAACTAGGGATTTTAACGTCATTGGACAAATCAACCACAGCTGGTCCCTGTTCCAGTGCATAGCCCTAGAGAGTACAGAACAAACTGTACGACAACACTAACAACTTGTTCATCATAACCATAATGATATTGCACTGGTTTGCATAGTGGTAGGGTTAAATGCACATTTACTTGTTAGTCTTCTATCAAAATTATTTCATTACTAAATACCAAACATACATTAATCTGACAAGAGGTCAATATACATGGAGGTCAGTACACTGAATTGTCAGACCATCTGACCCAGTGATGGTTGTTTGGCTGCCCTGCTGCCCATTCTGCTCAAAGGATACACATATCACGTAAGGATACACAAATTGTGTACCCAATTTGAAAATATATACTAATTGCACTTCTCAGTGTTTGAGGGGCCAATAATGAATGTCAAAGTTCACTGACTATAAGAGTAATAGTTACCTCACCATTATCCAGTATTGCATATGATGAACGTGAGGCACAGGCAATATCACAAACAAATTGTCCCCCTATTGAGAGTAAGAAATGCACTGTGAATTCAACTTTATATATCTAAACAAAAATTAAAATTTATCGTTAACTGTAAGGTATTGCTAGTCATATTCTGTCATCTAATTTTGCCAATCATTTGGTGCCCCACCCATAACCAAATATAAGCCACATACTTTGTATACCATACCATGTCACCAAGGGTAACAATTAACCCCTCTTTCTGATGCGACCAAGAAAGTGACTGGGGAAGGATTTTGCAAGAAATTCATAATAAATCTGTAAATCAGCATTTTGGAGCGAAGATCAAAGAAACTTTGGGTTGGATGGGATTCAAACCAGAGACCCAAGGATCACAAAGTCTTTAATTGGTATCTCTGTACAGCCATTTATTTGCTGAGGATGTCAGTCAGAAGCAACATTCTAAGTTGTATCGAAGGAAACGGGTGTGATCCCTATCCATTAATGCAATTATCTATGTTACATACGCTCTATTCGGAATTCAAAAATCTACATGCCAAAAGTTATAATATTGGCCAGAAAGGATAGTTATTTTACTACAATAAGTAGCCACATATGCCTGTGAGAGCTGGAAGTTGAATAACTTATTACTTACACTTACATCTGTGGGCTATCCAATTTACAGAACAACGAAATAGATCTTTTTGTATGTTTTTTTTTACAATTTGGAAGACCATTTGCAGATGGGAAACCATGGATTTCTCCTGGATGAAAAAAAAAACCCACCCTACCTTGGTCGGCCTGGGTTTTCCAACCCATAACCTTCCAGGTGCTAGCTTTCGCTGCTTGAAATGCCACTGCCTTTGTTCAATCGACGATGGCACTGTTTTATTTTACAACATCCAACCTTACAAGTGACATTGCATGGAGATGGCTTACATGGCAATTTATCTAAAATTTATCTCTTAGTTCCATTTAGCACTGAAGAGCATGTCATTAGTTTACCTAGTTGATCAAGTGAATATTTTGCTTTTCAATATTCCATATATTTCAGATCAGATAATCAGTTTAATTAAATTGCTTTAGTTCTTAGGAACAAGGTTGAGGACTATACCACTGCTAAAACACCACAGAACGGGGCTCAGATAGCATCATGTATCAAAAAAATGTCATTATGTTTTGCTAAATACTCACCAATCAAACCTGTTATGGGCTGTGGATCAGATCCAGTCTGATTATGTCCTAATTGGCCACTATGTTTAGAACCCCAAGAGTAAATCTGTCAAAAAGTAAACACCAATGTGTACCTGAAAAAGTTTATTGTGCAAAAGGGAGGTGCTCGGGTATTAATATTCTTGTTTCATCAAATATATACCATAGATATTTAAGGCAGCTGTGTCAAGGATAGCAAACATTTCAGTTTTAGCTTGAACTGATTAAAAACTTGCTCTAAGGAACATTTGGAGTCTATTAAAACTAAACACCCTCAGCAGAAATGTTACTGGCATTTGACAAAAGTTATGAAATTGCACTCCCAGTAATGTGTAACAGTAACATGTTACTGATGGTTAAAACACTTGTAACAGTGCCTGAGTTAATTAGTATTCAAGGTGGAATTGTTAGGGTCATCTTGGGAATGTAGGCTGTAGCTCATTGTTAGGCTGAGAACAGGAATGCAGGTCTTAGCTCTTCCATTGCTGAGCAGAGGTATTGTTCGGGCACTCCGCCGTACTAACCCGAAGAGAGAACAATGCACTCTCACCCCTCAAGCCGTCTGGCACGGCCATATGTACGTTGTGTGTATTCAGTCTTGTCTCAACAGAAACTTTATCTTAATGGTGTGGTAGAGAGCCCAAGGAGGTACGTTTATTTCCATGAGCTTAGTAGGCGGTGTCTTAAATGTGCCTTTAAATGGTTATCATTAGTTGAACTTAACGTCACAGTACATATTTGTATCACTTGATTATACATTTGTTACATATATTTTAGTACATTTATATATTTGTATTTCATGCCACTTCGTTGTATTTTGTTATAGTTTTCACTGAGGAAATAAACTTAAATAGAGAGATATCCAGTCGAGGCCATTGGGTCATCTTTACTGGTCCACTTACGTTGCTACCACACCACCATCGCTACAACATATTTAGGTTGCCATCGATCCTGACCGATTTTCCAGAAATGTACCCTCCCTTCATAGTTCAAAATATACAAGGACCTTGTGAATTTAGTTCAACGGAAAGTTGCACGGAACAAGATTCATTAGTTTACTATACCATGCAAGTTCATATGACATAACAGTGTAAAACACTATCAGTATTGATAACATATACGAATGAAAGGAATAACAGAAAAACAAAAGGTGCCCGGTTTAAGCACATCTGTCGATTTAATACCTTCCCATCAGTGAGGGCTAGTGTATGAGTTTTTCCACAGGCAAGTTTGGTAATATGATTTCCTCCGAAGTTTGCTGCTATTATTGCAGGTACGTAAACATTATCGGGACGTTGATATCCCCACCTACAATGAATAAAAACAAAGTAAGAAGTGGCTTGTAGTGCTAGCTTACTAAAACCCTTCCCTCACCCCACCCCCTTTCCATATACCTTCTGACCTCACAAGAAACAATTTCAACCCAAAGCTATATAATCAAATCCAACTTACAAGCAATTTGCCAATTTAAATATTTATGTTTCATTATTGGTGCCTCCCAATCATAAGGTCCCCGGTTTGAGTCACTCCAAGATTAATGTATGTTGTCCAGTTACAGAATTGTTGACAATTAACAATTCATAATCATGGACGTTAAATATGAATGTAAGAGACTGACTTCGGTCAGCTTGCGGCTTTGATAAGCCATTGAGGCTTTTTCGCGAGTACCTGCTTCCAGGAGGATCTAAAATACATACATACATACAAACACACATGCATACATACATACATAAATACATTATTAATATTTAATATTTGTGTATTTTGCAACTTGCCAAGTGTGTGCTAGTGAATATTTCCTAGCACTATTATTTGCTATAGGTAATTTATTGATTTTAAACTGGAAAACATCTTCAACTTATTGGAAATGTGTATGTACACAGAAAACAAGGATACCATCAGACTATGAAATTGTATGCAAAGAAGCTTCATGTAGAAATTTGTCATAAAATGTGATAACATTGACTACAGTTGACAATCATCATAGTCATTCTCATGTTCAGGTAGAGTGGGTGGGTGGGTGGGAAAGTGAAGAGAAAATGAAGGGGAGAGGGAAAGTGCAGGGGAGATGGCAGGTGAAGGGAGAAGGGGAGAAGCAAGTGACAGCTAGTTAAGGGATGTGATGAGCAGGTAGAGATGAGGGAATGTGAAGGGGAATTACACTGGTGAGAGATGCTAACAACCAGTAATAACTTTAATTGGCGTGAATGACTACAACGTCAAACAACGAGCACATAGAATTATTTTCGAGCTGTGCCAGGCTGTAGTAAAAGGATAGCTGCAGAATTGGTGAGAATGAACTTACATTGTAGAATAGCCATAGCGTACAGGTTGATTTCAGTTATCAGAAGCACATGGGGTACATGCGTCTATTATGACTCCCATTCCATACGTTACATCTCTCTTTCTTTCATGTTTGACATACATATCATTCAGTACTTGTTAACTTTAAAACATTAAATCTTCAGAATGTATGGAGAACTGATAACAACATTTTATTAAGAATAATACAACAAACAAAAAAGAAAGGATTAAAAATGATCAATCGATACGCAGCTGATTTTGTACTTATTTGAGTTTCGTTTACTTGTACAGGATAAAATCTTTCAAGTGATTTGGAATGTTCCTGGTACGTTTTAATTTTTCTGGTTGGATGTTTGTACTGTTTTGTGAATTAATGTGAGGTTGGGTTTCCTTGGGTAGGATTGGGGTGTTGTCTGCTTGTATTGGATGTTTCCATCTCTTCATCTAGGTCCTCGTAATTTTGTTTCACATTGTCCTCTGGAGACTGGCGCAAGTGGGCCCTTTTTCTCCTCAACCTAGATCCAGAATCTGTTACAATTTTAAAGGATCTCGGTCCAACCCTATCTTCTATCTTGTCACTTTCCAGACCCTTACATTGTCACCAGACTGCAGTGCCTTAAGTTGTTTTGTTCATAGTAATATTTTGGCTTTCTTTGACTTTTCTCAAGCTGATCCTTCACAGTTTCAGGATCAACATGACAGTGAATTGGAAGTTTAGAGTTTAGTCTCTTACCCATCAAAGGTTGTGCTGGAGATTTTCAATTTTCTCTAGCGGGGTGGTACGGTACTCCAGAAAGGCAAGATATGATCATCTGCTTTTAACATCAATTTTTTTATTGTTTTAACATACCTCTCTGCTAAACAATTTGATCAAGGATATAATGAAGATGATGTCATGTGTTTGAATTCACAATCTGTTACAAACTTTCGGAATTCACCAGAATCATAACATGGACCCTTGTCAATGTTTGAGGTTTTCCATGCAGACTTAACGCTGACTTCAATTCTATAATTACAGCTTGTGATGTAATATCTTTTCTTAGTTTCACTATCTCAGGAAACTTAGAATAGTAGTCCACGATAAGGCAATACTGCTCACCTTTAAATTGGCAAAGATCACATGCAACTTTTGCCCATGGCTGACCTGGAATATCATGTTTCTGCATAGGTTTTCTTGGATGTTGCCTAGCATAGGTATTTCTTCTATTTAAAAAAAATCATCACTGGCCAGTACAAAATTTCCCTAGCTCTCTCTTTACTTCTAAGGATACCTTGGTGAACCTCATGTATCTTTGACAACATTTCTTTTCTTAAAGCTTGAGGAACAATGATTTAGCACTTTTGAGCAGTACCCCATCAACTATTGTTAATTCGTCCTTTACAGTCCAGTAAGGTTTTGCCTCAATGGGACATTGATGTATGTGTTCTGGCCATTCTTCGATTACAACCTTGCAAACTACTTCCAAATTTTTATCATTGGCAGTCTCTCTTTTGACCTCCTCAAATTTTTCTGTGCTAATTGGAGTTAGTTCCTTCACCACACTAACCTCCAATGGACATTCAAGTGTTATTCCAAAATCTGGAAGATATGCACAACTTAGGGTGTCTGTTATGAATAATTCCTTGACCTTTTTATATCTGACATCAAGGTTTCATAGTGTTCTAATTGCATTATCATTCTTTGCAGTCGCAAAGGAGCCTTACACAAAGGTTTCTTTAAGATACTCTCCAACGGGCGGTGTTCTGACTCTACAACCACTCTCCTTAATGCTACATAATAACCCCCAAAAAATGCTAACAGTTGTTTTTCTATTTGGCTGCAATTTTCTTCAGCTGTCGTCAATGCCTTTAATGCTACGCAATTGGCCGTCTTTGCTGTAACAAGGCTGTCCCTAGTCCTTTTGAACTAGCATCAACTGATAATGTAATTAGCTCTATCTTTTCACCATAGTGAGCTAGCACTGGTGCTTAATTCACACAACAATTTCTTAAGCTCGTTGAAGCAATCTTCATGCACTTTGGTCCAATGCCACTCAACTGATTTAAAAGTAGTTCTCTTAATGGACGTGTTGCCCCTGACAAATTTGGCAAGAACTTAAAAATAATTTAGCATACCAAAGAATCTGCAAAGACTTTCTAAATTTTCTGGACTTGGCATTTCTAGTATCGCCTCTACCTTCTGTTGATCACATTTTAGACCATCTCCTGATAGACTATGCCCTAGGTAAGTAACTTCTGATGCTTTTAATTTATACTTGTTTTGATGTAGTTTCACATGTTGTTCTTTTAAGATCTGTAACGCTCTTTTGACATGTACATCATGTTCGGCCTCGGTACGGCCATAGATCAGTGTATACGTCATCCATGACTCCTTCTATGCCTTCAAACAGGTTTACCATATGCCTTTGAAAAATTTCAGGTGCTACATTGATACCAAAAGGTCATCTCTGGAACTGATATCTACCAAAAGGTGTGTTGAAAGTAGAGTTTGGAACTTGCTTCATCTAGCTTACATTGCCTGTACCCTGAAGAGGCATCTAGAACTGTGAAATATTTTGAACCATTCAAATGTGTGACTACTTGTTCAATTGTGTTCAAGGGATAATGCTCCCTTTTCAATGCTTTGTTCAGATACAGAGGATCTGTGCAAACTCTTAAATCTCCATTCGGTTTTATAGGCGTTACAAGACTATTAATTGACCCACTCTGTCGGTTCAATTATATTACTTCAGCATCTTCCATTTTCTGTAATGCTTTCTTCGGTGTTGCGCTCTGAGCAATTGGATATTTCCTAGGTGGGTGAATCTTGGGTGAGTCACCCTTTTTCACTTTCAGGTTTATTTCTCCTAACAAACATCCTAATCCTGTAAAATAATTGTTTTTCCTTACATTCCTGTATGAAATTTTCTTTAGTCATACAGTTATGACCCGAACTGATCCCTTTTCTTTGGAATTTGAGTCTTTAACTTTGGTTTGACCTTGAACAACTGAATACACTCTCTTGATTACTTTCAATTCTTTCTCACATGTGTCAACACCCAGTAGAGGTTGTGAAACTACCTCTATGATATAATTGGGTACATCTTTCTTTTTAACTCGCAAAGCAATGTAGTCTGTCCCATTACTCTGATACGACCCTCACTATAGGATACCAATTTCGTTTTACTCTTTCTCATTTGATCAGCATTTGTTAGGTTTAACTTTTCATTCTCTTTAGGAGTATTGTAGACGCTGTGCCACTATCAACTTTACATGAAACTTCTCTACCATGAATCCTTCACTGTACTTTCCACCGATCCTGATTCTTTTTTTGTGTTTAGTTGGGTCCAATGAGTCTATAAAACATGGTGATTCTTCTGCACTGTTTGTGTCAGCGGTAGTGATGTCTTCATCTAGAACGTGAACTTTCTTCTTATCCCGTGAAGAACTACTTTTCTTGAACCTGCCACTGGAAGTTCCCTGGCGACGCATGAACTGACCTCTCCCGCAAGCATGGCTGCTTGGCCCTTTGTCATAGCCTCTGTTGATGCTGTTTGGTTGTTTGTCACTACCCTCAGATCTAAGCTTTGTTTGACACATACGTTCGAAATGGTTGGCTCTTCCACATCTTCTGCAAGCTTTGCCATATGTTGGGCACTCCCCAAAATTGTGTTGTCCTCCACATTTCCCACAGGTTTTGTTATGAATAGTCTTTGACCTGACTGTATGATCATCTGATGTTCTGCTTTGATTGTGAGAGCGTTCTGTTAATTGAGCTGTTGCAGTCTCATGAGCTCTACATGTGTTCACTGCTTCTTCTAAGATCTAGTGTTAGTTTGTTTCCCCATAGTAGCCTATGCCTAATTGAGTAGCCCGCAAATCAATCTGTCTTTTACTACAGTCTTTAGCTTTGTTCCTAAGGTCAGTAATGAAAGTATCGATTGATTCTCCTTCTTTCTGTGATGGGGTAAGAAACTGATATCTTAGATATATCACGTTTCTATGTGGTTAAAAATATTTGCTAAATTGTTGTTTCACTATCTCCCATTGAAATGCGTTGTACATGGTTACCAAACAGTAAGTTCACCGGTTACAGGCCACGAGACGGAAGGCCCGCGAGACCGAAGGTCCGCGAGACCGAAACTATTACTAGGCCCAGCAAGACCGAAACTATTACTAGGTCTATAATAGTGGTAAGACAAATATTACTACCGGTAATATTACGTTGATAAATCGCGTAATTAAAAAGAAGTTACAGCCATTTCTTTTCATAGTGGATACCAGTGACTTGCGCAAGGAGGCTGGGCGGCTTGCAATGATACTAGGCCTCCACCAGTGGCGTAACCAGAGGGATTTTGCAGGGAGCGAAAGCCCCGCTCTCAAAAGTCTCGCCCTGCTTTCTTGTTGTTCTAGTATGTGCACGGAATCATAAAATGGTGTCATTTCAGGCTCCGGTCACTTGGCTCGGACCTTCAGTCTGGCCGGGCTATCGACCAACCATAAACCATCGGTCTCGCGGACCATCGGTTCGCGGAAATTCGGTCTTGTAGACCTTCGGTCTCGTGGAATTCCCCCCTTTCACCACCTATGTGTAGCAGATTAGCGATCTCTATTGCGTCGGATTTCTTATCAATCCCGCTCGCTACGAAATATATTATTTCTAAGTCCTGCAACCAGTGCTCATAAGTTGAAGCACAATTACCTACAAACATGATATCTTTCGGTGTCTTCATCTGATCCATTTAAGGCTGACACATCAATTTCTATGTGCTGACATATGGAACGCCAAAAGGACCACAGGTGGCGCTACTACTCTAAACAGGAGGTGCTACTACCCTAAACAGGAGGTGCTACTACCCTAAACAGGGGGTGCTACTACTCCTATTAGGAGGTGCTACTACTCTAAACAGAAGGTGCTACTACTCTAAACAGGAGGTGCTACTACTCTAAACAGGAGGTGCTACTACTCTAAACAGGAGGTGCTACTACTCCTAAGTGACGATGCTACTGTAAAAAGGAGGCGCTACTACTCTAAATAGGCGATGCTGCTACTACTACAGGCGGCGATGCTACTGTAAATTAGTGGCGCTACTACCCTATACGGAAGGTGCTACTACCCTGTAACCAAGGCGTGTTTCCAAAACAATATGCACACGGGGTCAACGACGGTCACTCTTCAGTTTTCCTACATATACATATTCATGTCTTTACAGATTGAGAGTATCAACGGTTACTACCATATGAAACGTTAGTTTCGATATTAACTTGTGGGCAAATTCAAACAGTTTACGCGAAAAAGAATCCATATTATAATTACAAAGAATGTCGTTCAACGTGGACGAGAAGATACGCGAATACGTAGAGATGGGTTTTACAAATCAACAAATGGCTGAAATGTTGGACATAAGACTGTAACAACGACTAAGAGGAGACGTCGCGATTTGCACCAACGAAAGAAAGATTTGAATGCCGAACTTAGTGGTCATTGATTTTTTATTTTCCTTAAATGAACTCAAACAGGCTCAGGACAGTTAATTCTAGATAGTATATGCTAAATAACCGTGTAGTAAGAATCAACCAAGTGTACAATCACATCTAGTAATATATTAATCGCATATCTCATAGTTCAACTGTCAGAGTTGTGCAAAAATGCATCGTTTTCAATCCAAAGAGGCAAAGGTTTCCCGATTGATCGAACGAAATATGTTATACATGTATCTTAATGATGGGGCGGGGCTGTGTTCGGAAGTATACCAGGCGCGTAGCCAAGGGGGTGTTTTGGGTGTTCCAACCCCCCCCATGGCCCAAGTGCCCCCCAAAAAATATGCAGAAAACACCAGTGACTTGGAGAGATACGCTAGTGATAATTATCGCACCCTCCTCCGGGCCTCACTAATGGGATTTTAGCTTTACTTTTAGTGAGACTCTAAGAGAACCAAATATACCAAATACCAAATATGCCAAAATCAATGATGTGATAGTACGGTTAACTCTTTGGGTTCCCAGTTTGCTTGTCAACAGACTTCTACAGTCCAAACGAAGGGAAACTCTATAGGTCCGCAATTCCCTTGATCTTTTTATCTCTGATTCCCCAAATTATCCTTCTTACAGTTCAAACTTTTGAGTTGAAGTTGAACCTAGTTGCTTGTAAATTATATATATTGAGAAAGGTATCTCTTTAGGTTCGCATTTTCCTTGCATCAATAATTGAGTCTATATAGGATTACACTTTCTGATGTGAATAGAATTATTTTGAGGAATAATTATCAATATTCTTTTGCATGATTTGAGCTCAAACATTGCACCATTTTGCATCCATTTTTTCGCCAAATTGGAAGGGGGACACCCCCTCCCCTTAGACCCCTCCCCCATGTCAGTCTCCAGCAAAACACCCCCCATGAACAAATCCTGGCTACGCGCCTGAAGTATACAATAGTAACTAATTAATGTCAAAGTAAATGGGCCTGACGTTTCGATCCTAGCATGATCTTTTCAGAGGCTGGATCACAAGTGCATTATGTATTTATATTATTTTTACAATAGTAACTAATTATTCTTTACTACGTATTAATAAGAAGGTATGTTCTCTCCTTGGTTCGCCCTCTTCAAATTATTATCAGAAAGTGAATATTGACTATTTCGGCGTAGAATACCATTTAAGGGCTGACCAATGGCGTATGAAAGGAGAGGGGGCAGGGGACCATACCTCCATGGTCTGTCCGAAGGCTAACGTTTCAGTCGTCGGGGTGGGGGGGGGAGGCTTTCGGGGAAACCGTGAAAACAAACAACCATTTTTAACATAAAGTTTTAACATACACAACCGTGTGTATATATAAACCTAATAATTTACCTAATTTTATTTAGGCTAAACATACATTTGAAGCCTGAACTGTGTAAATTTCTTCCGAGAGCACTCCGCAGAAAAATATACATTCATGAAACCCATAGTCACAGCCCGGTCTATGCCTCAACAAATCATTCGGGGAGAGCGATTGGAATTTAGTCGCCACCTTTGGAATTATGTGCCCGTGACTGGGGCGTGGGTGGGCTATAACGTTTCTTGAAGTTTAATGCCTGAGTTACCATGATTACAATTTACCTAACCCATACAATCTTGTAGGGTAGACTGTGTTTGAGGAACGTAATAAACTTGGCGTGGTGAAACCAATGAGCTGTTACTTTGAGAGCTCCCTGTCCAAACAGGATGACAGTATATAGATACACTAAATGAGACAATACAAAACTTTTAAGTATGACAGTCTTTCATATACTTATTTTAGTTAATGGCTCATGCACATATTTAAACCTGAAACAAGAGTCACGGAGTAAAGAACCCCCATCCCCCAACACAAAATAAATCATACTAATGTTTACATGGTGATACACCTTTTCCTTACGGACATGTTTGCAACCGCGCCACAATGAGTAACAATAATGGGTTGACAGAAAAACTTTATTTTTACCAAAGAATTGATGCGTAACTCATTGCATGGTTCTACCATGGAAGTCTGATCAATACTTCCACGGTTCAACCGATGACAGGTTTCTTTGAATAATAATAACAACTACATTGAGGTCACCGAGCAATCAATTTGGTATATGTTGTCACACAGAGATGACACTAACCTTCCTCGTCGCAAACCCGTACGTCCCTAAAAACACATTAACTACTTTGTGGGTCTATTTGTGGCCGATTAACTCTTCAAGGCTATCACATGGAAACTTTTATCAATTTGTCAAAGCAGAGAGAGAGAGACACAATATGCCAACAGTAAAAAACTTTAGAAACCAGGATTATTACTCAGTATATGCACTTCGAACATTTCCATATTTTTTACACAATCAGTATAAGGATAGCTTGCTTTTTCAAGTTGCAATTGATTACCCTCCCATTCACCTCCTTTTTTTTTAAATTGGTATATTGCAGCTGATATTCCTTAAAGATCACTCATATAAATTATTATTCGCTTTCATGTCAATAAATGTATATCAGCGACAGAAACTTCACACTGCAGTTTCTTTCTATATTTAAAGGAGTTTAACCGCTGATCGACCTCGCGAGAGGTTCCTTTGGGGAATAATAGCTTTGTTATAAACGTGGTTTGATTACGCAATAACCACACGCGGCGTGGAGATTGACCTTCATGATGACCCCTCTATGCACATTGTTTTGGAAACACGCCTTGGAAACACGCCTTGGATACAGGGTAGTAGCGTCTCCAATTTGGAGTAGTAGCACCTTCCGTTTGGGGTAGTAGCGCCACTAATTTACAGTAGCATCGCCGCCTGTAGTAGTAGCAGCATCGCCAATTTAGAGTAGTAGCGCCTCCTTTTTACAGTAGGTAGTAGCACCTCCTGTTTAGGGTAGTAGCACCTCCTGTTTAGAGTAGTAGCGCCACCCGTGGTTCTTTTGGCGTTCCATACTGACACCATGTAGAATACCCAGCGAGTAAGATGATTTCAGTTATCAGAACATCGAGTTTAATACATCTGGAGGATTCATGTCAATTGGGCCCGCGCGTACCATGCATGGAGGGTCATGTGATGTGTTCCAGGGTGGTACCAAACTGATATTTCTCTGTAGCAGTTCGAGAATAGTGTTAGCGACTGCGTGAAAGATTTGCACCAAGACGGATCGGACATCGGAACTAACGGCGTAAGAAGGTACTGGTACTTCAGGCCTACGAAATAGTGCTAATATGCTAACGTTAGACGTCTGGAACATCGTTAAGTGTCGTCTGCTGTTCGCGTACATAACTCGATGTGTATTCATCAAGCACTGCGTGTGAACCAAATCAGTAGTTCCACGGTTGTCAAGGGTGAGCGTTTGGTGCTGTGGGGAAATCTTTAGTTCAGTGCAACCACGGAATTCTCCATGGAACAGAGCCTAATGCTGCTCGACGGGAATATAGCTATCACGTTAGGCTACAGGCACGGTTATTGCTAGGTAACGGGTGTCGTCTGCTGCTCTAAGCACGCATACACATTTACGTACTAGTTGGGTGAAATCATCAT
>KN886015.1:48501-61011 GCA_000934455.1 Apostichopus parvimensis
CCCCTCCTCCCCTTCCCTTCCCTTCCTAAAGCAATTGGTTTCATCAGCCATTATACCTTTCATAGAAAGACACAAGAAGATACCGGAAGATAATACAAGGACAATAGAATACATAGGAAGACAATATAAGTCATAGGAAGAGACACTAGAGGACACTAAAAGACGCTAGAAGATATCAGAAGATATAATAAGACACTATATAAAGCATAAAAATACATAGGAGACACAACAAAAAATATTAAAAGACAAAGGAAGAATTATAAGTCATTAAATGACACGTAGAAGACACAGTAAGACATATAAAGACATTAACAGACGTAAAAAGGAAATAGTAAGACACTAAAATGCATAATAAAGACACTAAGCAACACAGGAAACATGTAGAAAGAAGTAAAAGACACATACGAAAAGACACTAGTCATGTCAGGCGCTGGCATGTCCCATGTTCGCAGTTTTATTTATATTTTTATTAATTCCATGTTTTGTTTATGGTTAAGCCTGTCACCATGTTCTTTTTTTCTTTCTCTAAATGTTTTTTTTTCTAAAAAAAATATATTTTTGACTGGATTTAATTCAAAATAAAATAAAACTGTTAGCAAACTGCTTATCCACTAGAGAGCCTGTGTAAGAGAATGTGTAAAAGTAAGTTGGCCTGACGTTTCGATCCTAGCAGGATCTTCTTCAAAGGGTAAATGACAAGTAACAGTAACAGAATGGACAAAAACACGCACAGAATACAGACAGGTTAATTTAATTCAGTTAGCTTTTTTTTCTTCAAATGACCCATTTGAAAGTGCATGCCTCTACGGTGACAATTTCGTTCTTAAATAACAGCTAATCAATTGGTATTTGTATTCGGTAGTTACTTTGTGACATGTAAGTATGCTAATCTCCATGATGTGTCAACCATGCACGGTACACACTCTCACGTCGACCGTGCCAGATTCGGTGTTGATCTTGTCAATTGGTTCCGTTTTCATGCAATCTTCAGGACACAAGCTGCCATCCCAAACTCGACTAATCTCGCTTTCGTTTCTTACTTTGAAGCCTGTCTTAGCTGTATAACAGTTTATTTCGGGTGTTACTTTCACGTGGAAGGGTAGCAGGGATGTTGGACAGTCATAACAAACTTTAAATTCTCGATTGTAATCCAACCTCTGAATACTATCAGGTTTGAAGTGATCGAGAGACCGTCTCCAATTCTTCTTTCCATTCGGCGCAATCGCTTTTCCTAAGAGCATCTGAGCGATCATTTCGGTGGGATTACCACAGACTCTCATCTCACCATCCAGTTCATTACACCATCGATGGAAGTGATTTGATTTCAAAATCAGCGGCGACGACTCCGTAGAGTGTCTCATGCCCGCCCCCAGCCCAAATCCATTCAAAGTGTGAACACGGGGGTCTACCGATGCAAATTCGTTCATTTTTTGCATACAATCAGCATGTCCTTTGATTGTGTAAAACACGCCAACGTTAGATCTAAAATTATGAACCGGATATATCGTTCCTTTCCAATCATCAGGTATTTCATTAACCATTAATCGTAGCTGATTGGCATTGTTCACGACAATAAGGATTACGTCTGGACAAAATCGAGGGTCTTCAAACAAAAAATTCCTCATAAATTCTTTGGCATCAGAGAGTAACTTCAAAGAGTCCATACTTGCCAGTTTGTCATCATTGCATGTCATTGACTTGTGTTTGGCACTTGCAATTTTGTATATTCTGAAATCCTGATAAACGAATGATAGGCTTCCAAAACTCACTCTGGCATATCCCCAACACTTGCCAACGTCGGAGTCCTTCAAGTCGGTTTTATCTTTACCACCGATGGCCAGATCTAACATGGAGAGAAAGATACCCCTCTCCGTGGAAGTACCAAGGATTGCTATAGTCGTAGGTGTATCGGAAGCAGCCACGGCAGCTAAATCGTCTTTTGTAAAAATATCAAAACTGCAGAGTTTCGGCCGAAAGACCCAACCGCTTCGTAATGTTCCGCGCGCGTCTCCTGCGAAAATTCTGGTAGTCCAGTCTCCATCAAGCCAAGAATAATTTCCTCGTGGTATTGTCTGACAAGATGGCTTATTATTTGATTCGGCTCTTATCATTCCAGCTGTGATATTTGCTCCTGTCACTTTCAGTCGAAAAGGACTACTTGAAATTTGTCTCTGTACCCTCTTACCTATTTCTTCAACGTATAGGTCATAGCTACCAGGTATAGATGGCACGTAGGAAAAGTCAACCTTCAAACCCTCAGTCGTTCTCGATTCGTTAAACGAATTCACTACAAAGATGTGATTCCTACCAACAGCGAGAACACTGACGTGGAAATTTACATTGAACTTTGACATCGTTGCGTTATCAATGTTGACAGCAAAATATGCGCGCTTACCCACGACTGCGTAGCGCAGACCCTTTCCAGAGGCTGTCCAGTTGCTCAGATGACTGGTAACCTCGGTCATGTGTCGTTCTCGGAATATTGGGCCTAAAGACGTAGAACTCACATTGAAGACCGTAGAGTTAACTTGTATGACTCTTGGTGAGCTGTGTTCGTGGTGTATACTTTGCTTGCCGAGAATCATTTCTGGGAGAATAGAAGAAAGTTTGTTTTCAAGCAGCATTCATTATTTGATTGCCAATGATTATTTTCAAGTTATGTCAGTCTGTCCATCGACATCACTTGTTAACGAACGTTAAGACACGAGAGCAGCGCATCGTTTCGCTCATTCTACTTTAAAGGTCTTGTTTAGGAGGCCAAAGTGGATCAAGATAAAAACCACTTTTCTTTTAAATCATATTTAAAGGCTCGGTAGTAAAATGAACATTTCCGTTTACCCAAAGGTGGAGAGGATTCTAAGGAACTCGAAGAGCCTCCTGCCCTCCTACCGTAAAAAAAAAAAGCATCAGCCCATTTCCATGTTTACATATTTTGATCATTAAAGTCACTTGAATTTCATAATTCAACAATATATAAGCTGGGAAGGATTCTTAGAAGTTGTAAGAGAAATCCCCCCCCCCCCCAATTGCTAAAAGAAACAACCCATTTCCATGTTTACAGATTTTGATCGTTCAGGAATCACTTGAATTCATTATTCAACAATATATAAGCTGGTGGGGGCGGGGGGATTCTTAGGAATTCGAAGATCCCCCTACCACCAAAAAATAAACAATAATCAACCCATTTCCATGTTTACAGATTATGATTGTTCAAATCACTTGAATTCTTTATGCACCGCTGTATAAGCTGGAGAATTGTTTAGCCTAGCCTATACTTACTTAAAGAGTTGTATAGCCTAGCCTATATACTTAGAATAGGCTACTTCCCATCTTATTTCTCCTGTGAGATTAAAAGCAGACTGCATTGGTCCGTCGTTGCACCGAATTTTGTTTACATTGAAGCTTAACATTCCATTCTTTCACGGGTTCAAGATATATGTAGTAAATACATACAAGTGCCACATCTTTACAAGTATTAAGTTTTCCCCTTTCTTTCATATATAGCAAAGAAGGAAAATTGAGTAATTCTCCTGCGTCTACTTGAGATAGCCCAAACCGTATTGGTTTTTTACGTTTATGCATATTTCTTATATGATTATGACAATTTTTGGGGGTAAGATCATTGAATGTGTGCATTAGCAAAAGTAATGTAGGTTTACTGAATAATGTAATAGGGCAAAATTATGCACTTGAACAATGGGCAAGCTCAATTTACTGAGTGGTCAAGATCATATTTTGGTGAGCAATTTGCCCATGCAATTATTAGTTACTTCCCTGAGACATAACATCGGTAGTTATTACAGAAAATTGACTTGCAAATGGAAATGCTTGTAAATCTGATGGTCACCAGCAAACCCCGCAACGTTTAATCACTGAATGGAAGGTTGCCAGAGAGATATTGAAGGGGAAAAACGGTCCTATAACACAGAACCTTGCGGAACACCAAACCATACATTAACATCATTAGAATAAATACCATCGATACGCATTCTTTATTGTGATTCGAAACCGTCTGAAGGAGTCGGATCGCACAATGTGTTACTTACTTTTATACAAAGATCGCTGATTATAACTTTTCCAATCACTGGTGTCGTTACTTGACCACATAAAGAAGAATATAATTCCAACGAGAAACCAAAGCGTTAGGCAACGCGATGCCATGGTTGTTTTTGTGATTTTGTACGTGTATAGTATAAGCCAGTTGCATCGCATAGGTTTGAATAGGCTAATATTAAAATATAAAAAATACGTACTATAAATTAATAATAATTTCTATAGGATTATATAGCGTAGCAGGCCTCATTTATCGGTACAGTGGTTTCCTTAACCAACACGATGAAAACTTAGATATATGATAATGCTTTCATATTGCGATGCATTGTTCACAGCAACCAAACCATGAAACCGCGTGAATAAATTTAAAAAATAGATATATATATAAACTACTGATTGAAAGCACACACAACGAATTCGAAGTCCCGTGTTTCTTTGATGATTTCAGATATAACACACAAAAACAGTGGTTTGTTTCTATTCTTCAATATTGGTTTCGAAACAACTTTGTTCGTCATAGCTGCACTACGGTGATGTCGAATTTGCCTTTGCCTTTGCCTACCTCAGTATTTGAGAAAGTGGTCAGGTGCTGGGGTATACACTCTCGTCCGTCGGATGGGGACGTTAAATGGCGGTCACGGGAGCAGGAATGGGAGCGAATTCACACCCCTGCCTCGTTATCCTCTGAACACTTAATCGAAAAGAGGAGGCTTGAAATAAGCCGGTGTACATCCACGAATAAGCTTCTGTAAGGCTTCCTGATCCTTGGGTCTCTAAACTAAACTAAACCATTCGTCCTTGTTTTTTTTATTAATATATCGTAAACATGTTTTTGGCGGAAGTAAAAGTGTTGTTTTCCTATAGAGATGTATGTTGCATCTGAGAAACTGATCTGATGGTATTTGCGTTAGATTACGTAATCAAGCCAAAAGGCTTAACACACCACTCATTGTATAATATTTCATTTAGTGGGGGAGGTGGAGGGGGTAAAGCATAAATTTGGAAAGGGGATGTCTCCTCCCCCCCCCCCATTGCCGTTCCCCTTTTGTTTAAAAAAAGTGGCCTTTTTCATAAAACATTAGTCCCCCTGTTTGCTAATGAAAAGTATCCCTTTTCCCGATTTTGTAATAAGTAAGTGTCATGTTGTTATGAAACAATTGAACAATGTGTAATTTTGTTTATTGCCACTCAAATCAAAGTCGCATGTCCCGCGTACCTCCCCTCGACGTTTTTGCACCTCCTCCCCACCCCACCATTCCAGAATCCAGATTGAACCATCTTCCGTCGTCTCTGCATTCAACCAATTTAATTTTATCTATGACTTCTCTATACTTTCGATCCCTAATCATTTCCTACTTATAAACTCTTTTGAATTTATACTGGAATAAATCAAAATACCTATAGTAACCCTTGTTGTCCTTTGTAATGCACCCTGTTACTTTAATATTTAAGAGCAGCCATCTGTAAGAGACAATTAATTCCTTGAGAATTCAGCAGATTACACACCTCTATATATAGTGCCGCCGACCATGCAGCGTCTACACTTATAGTTCACAAAACCTACGCAAAAAATAATCTAAACCTACGCAAAAAGTTCCCTATTGATACATTAGAATTTTTAAACTGGGAGGCTTCAGCCCTGGCAGAGGGAGGGTGCCTCTTGTTTAGGAACCTGGTTGCTTGTGAGTCAAACCCCATCAGAATTGTCCTCCCCTGGGGAATAGCCCAGTCACCAGAACTATTTTTTTCTTTTTTCTTAGCCTAAGGGTACATCCCGGCAGTGTGGGTTTGCCAGGTCTTGGGGCAACCTCCCATTTTATTCCTAAGTGGTTTCCTTCACTCTTTTAATTCTTCCAAATTTTGTGTACTGCTTGTCTTTCTCTTCATTCGTTTCTACAATTTGCTATTGTCTGTATTAACAAAAAGTTGTAATTAACCTGCAGGAGCCGTGCCTTGCTCGAACAGGAATTTCATTCTGACCATGGCGCGTCTTCACTAACAAGTGAAGTGCAGAGTTTGTGACAGGGAAAAATGGAGAGGGGGGAGGGGGGCTGGAAGTGACCATGATTCGCATGAAGGGCTTTATTGTAGCCCTGCAGTCATCAAAGCTGACTCTCTCGTAGGGTGGGAGGGGTACCGGCTGACCCAGGAAAAAACTTTAACTGTAATTTAGACGTCAACATGTGCGTTCTGAGGCATATTTGAACCATAACTAGGCATTATAATTAGGTCTTAAATGCAAGGTTGTGCTATTAAATAGTCTTTATCTACTCCATGGATCTATATTAGGATTGGGTTACACCCGTGTGTAAAACCATTTATTTGAGATCAACTTGATATCGATTTTCAACCCCTTTTCTTGAAAAAAATACTATGTGTTATGCATAATGTAAACCAGAGCACCAAAACTGACTGGGAAATTATATGTATTCATGTAATCTCAAATTTCATCTTATATATAATACAATGCTGAAATATAATTTAGTATCATTCAAACACATTTCCAGTTAACTTTATCTAAATTCCTGTTGTTTTCTGTTCTCAATTCAGAGCGAATTTGAATACAGCAATGCTACGATGCATTTTATACCCTATTCATCCGTATTCCGCAAATTTGTGGTTTTCTTCTTTTTTATAATATTTTGCATTAGGCATTTTTAAGGACAAGAATGTTTCCTCTGAAATAATTCTTGTTTAACATTTTCTATTCACAATTTTCATATATTTGATAATATTCACTGTAGACTTTACAAGTGCACGAAATCTACGGCTTCAATTACAACAAAAAAAAACCTTGGGGGATATCACGTATCTAGCAATTCAGTCCTCAAGTTTACATGTTGCAATAAGCCGTAAGAATAGAGAAAATAAATGTGAAGTAGTAAACAAGTATGAACTTTTTTCTTTTAATGGATAAGATTGGAGTTGAAACCAGTCACCTTAGGAGTTCAAGTACTATAGAGATATTAAGGTCTCTGGTTTGACGATGATCAACATAGTCCTAAAATATGCTATAAAGACAAATAATGGTCACCCAAACCTTGAAAAATCATTTTACTTTCACTCTCAAAGCATCTGCATACCTTGGAAGTCTCTTTTAATAATTAACATCAATGATCAATGCGTGGAATCAGAAATTCGACCCAAATTTTACTCAGGAACTTTAATACTTTTTTAGCAAGTTACAAAATCTGGAGGCAAATTTTACAAGCTGTCTTTGAATTGAATTTGTTATGAACAAATCTAATTGGGATTTGACGATGTTGAGATTGTGTCGGTCATTTACACTAACCCCCTCATATTAAAATATTGTATAAGACAAGATAGATATCATGGAAAGGGATGTAACAAATCACAACAAAACTATAAATATGTCAATCATTTAAGTTTCAGAAATATCTGTTTAAACTTTTTTTGCTATACATTTCTCAAGAGTACATACATGAAGAGTTATGACTCTGTCCTTTCACATATAACCATACAGCTTTTCTCAAAGAAGATGACCATTATTGGAGTCTCTAGCATATTTGGGGCAATTATTGATGGGTCTTCAAATCTCTCCCAAAAAACTTCGAAGTTAAAACAAAAGGCAAGATTTTTTTAAATAGAATTATCTATTCTCATAATTTGCTCCAAACATTTTAAGGGAGGGGGGGGGGAGGTGAGGGGTAG
Source organism: Apostichopus parvimensis (assembly GCA_000934455.1). NCBI lineage: Eukaryota > Metazoa > Echinodermata > Holothuroidea > Aspidochirotida > Stichopodidae > Apostichopus > Apostichopus parvimensis. The sequence goes on from KN886015.1 coordinate 56,227, forward strand.
AATGAAAAGAGGGTGGTAGATTGAATGGACCGCTTGTAGGGGGTGGAGTATGCAGTGCTGAAAGATTACCATGTGCCCCTATAGACACCATAGAGTAACAGTGCCCTTGTTGTGAAGAGACAAGGAAGTGAGGAGCGAAGAAGTAAATATGTCGAGTTTGAATTTTTAATGATAGTCCTTTTTCATGCATTCAATATTCATTTATTACAATTTGAAATAATGAATAAAAATTTAAAAAAATTTCAATTTTGTGGACAAATACAATAATCAAAATTTCCACTCATCAACTCCTCTCACCCCCCCACCTCCCCTTCTTCCCCCCTCTCCTTCCCCCCTCCCCCTCCCATTAGTAAGGAATTTGTGGGTTTCTTTGTTTGAACTCATAACCTCTATAAATTCAAGTGGTTAATGGCACTTATATGGTTCCTCATATCAAATGCAGACCAGCTGTGACAAAACTAAAGAAGAAAAACAATAAATAAAGTCCGTAAAAACAACATTTTCTGGTTCCATGCTTTAGTTACAAATGTATTACATAAATGACATTAAATATATTACAACAATGTGATTGCAATTGACATGAATGTAAAATTAGATTTACTGGCTTTCTCTCTGATTATCAATAACAAAGTAGTTGCAAATAAAATCAGATTTACCACTTAAATTAATTGCCAGTAAGGTTCAATTTTTAATTGAGTTTACATTTGGGATTTCTTTTTGTCAAAGACAAAGAAGCACCATTAGAGCTTAACGAACAATTGAGTGAAGGCAAGATGATAATTTTTTCGGCATCGGAGGCGGTATTCATCCAACCAACCAAGGTCGTCCTTCCAATTTGTTTTCTGCAAGAGACAAAGAAGAGAATATCTTTGGTGATTATCTAAGTTTCAAAAAAGAACCATCGTCAATGAATTAAATCAAAAGATATTTTGTTATTAAGCAGATTAATTCAGATTTTGATTCACAATATGACATGGCAATATTCTGCATGTGTATTGTTTTAAGATGTAACGATAAATGACAAATCCATTCTGCTCTGTTCTGTTCGGTGTCCGTGTTGTGTCGTGTTCTGTATTCTGTGCTTCTGTAACGTTCTATGTTCTGTTACTGTGTTCCACACCACATTGATCTCTTTATTAGATTTATTAGAATTATGGCTCTGTCAGATGATGATGTGCAGTTACAACCAGGGCCTAATAGCCACTTGTTAAGGGGATTTTAAGACTTTCTCTCAAATGGCTAACATTTGATAACACCTGCATGTGTCTTTACTGGGGTTTTTTTCCCCCCCCCCCCTTTCTTAGTCAAGGAGTAGAAAGCTGCAGAAATGGTGGAGAATCGGGCAGTATTCATATCTTTACAACTTCATTGTGATCCAGATTTTGCTCAGGTTGAGAAACTCAACATGTAGGGCTTTCCCCACTGGCCGTTTGGCAGTGTGTGGTGGCGGTTCGACACTAAAAGAAATGTAACCCAATAACAAGGAAATAATTAAGCATGTGACACAAAACAAGAAACCTGTCATTAACAGAATAGTCATTGTGTGAGCTTGTCAGTGGCTGAGCGTGCGGACATCAGTTGTAAGACTATGTACGGGTCTTCGCAACTATGTCCCAAAAAATATACTAGGTCACCACGGTTGAGTCGAGTCGGGTGACATTCTATCGGGGCAGAGTCTGCGACTGGCTTTATCAACTCAAGTCTGTTTAATAATGTGATTCTTCTCCTTCCTTTCAATAAATACACTGAGTGCACTTGTTGAATCGTTGTGAAACAAACAAATAAACAATAGACAATAAATAAGCAAAGATCTGAGAGTAGTAGTACCTTCACTTGTTGCTTACAATAATAAAGTTGTTACTAATTTAATATACCTTATGATAACTGTTACAGTATAGGTACGGTGAGACAGCTAGACTCCTAAAGAAAACTTAAATACCAGTCTAGCTTTACGATATATACAGAGAGTATCTACTCCCGAAGGGCACCATAAATTATTCAAATTTGTAAAAATTATGAGCCAGAGAGACGGCTTCATCTTGAGCAGTGTATTAATCGGCTTTATCTAAAGCGGCTATACGTCGTTGACGATACGGATGTTTTATAAGGTACCGTTTACTGCATTAATGATTTATTTACCTCTTGCTGTTAAACTCTCATACATATTTGACAAAAGTTAGAAATGTCACCAAACTTTAAGTCTAATCATTGGCAAACCCTAAAGGGGGAGGGGGGGGGGAGGGGACACTGCCATCTGATAATAAAGTACTGAATATTTAATGACATGCTAAAGTAGAAAATCTTAATTAAAGACAGAATAAGTTCATTTACATATATACGTGTATATGCAACACATACATCCCAGTACTGTAATCTATATATTCTACAGTAACTTCACATGCCTGCATAATCACTTTACGTGCCACCTTACTTCACGTAACTGTGTCATCCAAAAAATTACCATAGAATTGACATAACAACATCTTCAAGCTGTTGCAGTACAAGCCAATATTCTCTACATAATTATTCTCTTTTAAGAACCACAAACATTCATCAGTTTTTCTCGCAGCCTGCAAGGCTGGGGAAACTAGGTTGTTGAAATTACCGAGATTCAACGATAAGATGTGTACTATATTTCCTGTTAGAAATATTACTACGTTCACAAGTTACACAGGAAATGACAACCTTGCAGCTAATACCACTCAAACCAAGAAAGATTTAAACAAAAAAAATATGTTTATTGAATTTCATATAACCAAGCAACAAAAAATGTGTGGGGACTTTAAAAACCAATTTACCAACACACGTTCTTCTTGTGTTTTTAATTATATTTCAAACTTCTTGAGAGCTACTGTACTGGAATGAAAATAAAGAACCAAACCAGCATATTATTATTATTAACCATTTGACAACAGCTTGAAATTGTCAGTAATGGACAAACCAGAGCTTATTAATGTCAAGAGCGATATCAAGCGATTATAATTTGGAATTATTTAGCAGCAAAAAAATCTTAATCATAAAGTAGAATTCATCGTAATAAAAAGGAGCAATAAAGGAAAAAGATGTTTGTCTGCCCTAGGATAATGACAATAAGAAAATACTTTTAGAGCATTTCAGCTGGTTACATAGGATGAACTAGGAATTTAATTTAACAGCTCTTGCATGGGAAAATATGCTTTGCAAAATGAGGCAACTTGATATTAGAAAACTGTGCAAAAGGTGTAAATAGTAGTTTTTATGTACACAAAACCATAAAAAAAATTCTAAGATTCTAAATTCAGAGCCAAATAAAAATGCCATTTAACAAAATTTGAAGCCTAAAATATTCCCTGAGGCGAGGAGTAGAGACATGAATGGCTTCAGCAATGAAAACCTTAGATTGCTTTTAAAGTATGTTACTAAACCTACATATGTGCTGGTATTAATTTTAGTGACTTTGATATTAGGTAAAGACACGATCAACGAAAACTGGCTATATATTTCATTTTAATATTAACGTGACATGTCATTTTACGCTCACTTTTTGAAAATGTATTGGAAAGAGGGAAAGTGGTCAACAGAGCAAATGAGTGTATACAAATTATCAGAAAATAAAATAGTTTTAATGATTATGTAATAACAATTAAAAAATCTAATTGAAATTGTAGACCTCCCCCACCCCCCCCCCCTTCTTGACAGACCTTATTAAATAAAATTCAGAAGATACTTGGATTAAATTGATTTCAGACTGTATAGAATAACCAAAGCTTTCAATCTGGAGAGGGGAGAGGGTGGGATGGAGAATGGGAGCAAGGAATATGTGTAGGCAGAAATCGATTTGTACATTATCTCAATTGCCTACTACAGAAAGTATAATGAATGTATCAATGTAACTTTCACAAGCGTTTATAGCGTCATATCCCACACTACCCAACTCCCCCCTCCCCTCCCCTACCCTCCTACCCCACCCATAGTTTCACCATCACCCATCCAGGTATTCACTCTAATAATTGCAAGCAACTATTAAATTTAACAATTTTCTAGAAAAATATTCAGCTCTTCTCCTCAAAAAGATAAAATTAAAAAGGGCACCAGAAAACGAAAATGTTAACTCAAATCATGGGAAAAAATGTCAAATACAAATTTGCTGTTATGTTAAGGCAATTGAACCTGTTTACGTGGGTGGGAATTGTGTTGGTTCGTAATTAGTTACAATTTGAGTCTCTTTTAAAAGGAAAATTAGGGAGTGGAACGAGGTAAAATGATCCCAATGTTTTAATAAAGGCTGAGCAACATAGAATGGTTGAAGTCAAAAGTTCTTTAGGGAAAAAAATACCCCATTTTCCTCCGGCCAATGAAATTTGAAAAAAATGACAAATTGTCCTCTTTGCTGCATTGAAACTGGCAACGCTGGTGCCTTTTATCATTTGGTAAATAGATCCCAATGCATATACCACAGCCCGGAGTCGGACTGAAAAAACTGGAAAGGTTGAAGTCAAAGTTCTTTGGGGCAATTTAACAATTTTCAGCTACTATTTCTCTTAAATTGTAAGACTGGTTAACAAAATAAAACCCCAAACAATGTCAAAATGCTCTTTTTCCTCTGGCCAATGAAATTTGAAAAATGCCAAATTTGTCATTTTTGCTGCATTAGTACTGGCAACGCTAGTTCTTATAATTTGCTCAGAACAGACGCCAACATAAAAATATCGTAACAGATCTGAGATTATTTAATCCAGTAGGGAGAACCTCCAGGTTTCGTTTCTCTTTTATCAAGTCACAATCTCTCCTGTGGCAATTTTAATA
>KN886015.1:61061-74573 GCA_000934455.1 Apostichopus parvimensis
GCTAGTAATTTCAAAAGAGAAAATGCTAAGATACAACTTACAAGGCCTGGGAAGTGCCATTTCCAGCGATCTGGGAGGCATTTTCAGCCAAAATTTTCTTGTACGCTTCGCCCCAACCATGGTGGCGCTACGCTTAGATAGTTGGCAATGCCGTATCTACGGCTCTGATAGTTTGCCGACATTTTCGCCCCTCCCTTGGCAAATTCCTGGCTACGCGCCTGGCACCAGATTGCATCTAAGGACGTTTCAAAACTAAAAAATTTCCCCATTTCAGTCACCACTTCCAGATCCGTCGGCAAATCAAATTCTCCACACCCCCCCAACAAAAAAGCCTTCGCTACGCCCCTGGTTATGTTAAGGCAATTGAGCCTTTTTACGTGGGTGGGAATTGTGTTGGTACGTAATTACTGTAGTTACAATTTGAGTCTCTTAAAGGAAAATTAGGGGGTGGAACAAGGTCAAATTAATGATCCCAATGTTTTTATCAAGGCTGAGCAACATAGAATGGTTGAAGTCAAAAGTTCTGTAGGGAAAAACAACACACCAAAAGATGTCAAAATACTGTCTAGCCTGAACTTCTCAATTTCCTCCAGCCAATGAAATTTGAAAAAAAAGCCAAATTTGTAATTTTTTGTTGCATTGAAACTGGCAACGCTGGTTCTTGTTATTATTATTAAATATAGATCCCAATGCTTTTACCACAGCCCAGAGTTGGACTGAACAAACTGGAATGGTTGAAGTCAAAGTTCTTTGGGGCAATTTAACAATTTTCAGCTACCATTTCTCTTAAATTGTTAGACTGGTTAAAAAATAAACCCCCAAACAATGTCAAAATGCTTTTTCCTCCGGTCAATGAAATTTTTAAAAATGCCAAATTTGTCATTTTTTGCTGCTTTAGTACTAGCAACGCTGGTTCTTATAATTTGCTCATAACATACGCTACAATAGAAACATTGTAACAGATCTGAGATTATTTAATCCAGTAGGGAGAACCTCCAGGTTTCGTTTCTCTTTTATCAAGTCACAATCTCTCCTGTGGCAATTTTAATATTCCAAAGCAAAGAATTAAGAATAAATTAAAAAAAGGAATTTAAACTTTCCAATTGTTTTTTCATGAGTGTTTTTATATATATACAGTACTAGTTGTCAAGGCTACAGAGCCTTCATGATCAAATTAAAATCACAATTCATTAGTTACTCTCTTATGAAGTTATGAAGCTTCATTTGGTGAAATGGAACCTACTGTACGTACCTAGGAGGGGTGTATTGGTTTTGATCAATTTAAGTAACATCCCGTTAGGATCTGGTAATTAAAATGGAACAACCAAATGCTGAAAGCTGCTTTAATGTGGGAAAGATAGCAGATTGCAAGACAAAGAGTTATCTTGAAGTAATGTATCATAAAATTCTCCTTCGATGTGCAAGGAATAATGGTGAATACTAACAAGAAAACATAAATTTATTTATTAGAGTGCTAAGAGAAATGTACCTAGGAAAACTTTGTTTGCCCGAATTCTCATGAAAAAAAGTTTGCCCTAATTCTCATGTAGAAAGAAAACAGCTGCTACTTAACCCTGTGATTATATAAACATTGCGCCTTCTATTTTAAATTTGTTGTAATATTTCACCCACACTAAATGTAATTTTGATATCATTCAAGACAACTATAGAACTTGAAGAAGAATCTTTATCAGTCCTGTATGTAGGCTTTCCAATCTGCAAATCAAGTACGAATCTTTTCTAAAAACAAAGAAACAGGTGGTCCCCATTCTGTTTAAAGGGACCAACTGATAACAATGGGTATTGTTTTGACCTACTGCATGCATAAATTACAAACCAGTAAACATTAGACACTTTCATATTTTTGATACACACAACAACATTTGCTCTGTATGAACAGTCATCATCACATTATTCATCACATCACATCACATTCATCACAATATCCATCATCACAGTCATTATTCATCATTTCTAGAGTTTAAAATGTTTCATTTAAACTGATTTATTCCAGTGATTTGGTTGAATCCCCAGGTCATCAAAAAACATGTAAGCACCGATTCCAAAGCATTCTAGAGAGTAAAAGCATTGACACCGAGTTGTAGGTAGACACACAACTGGGACACCCAGGGAGACGTCTGAGAAACTGAACCTTGTTTGCTTCACCCCTTATCCACCAAAACTCTTAATATCTGACAGTATGGGTTAAATAGAATTGTCAAATTGTATGTACAACATCCTTACTCTCTGTTACTGCAGGCGATCTGTACAATAATCCTCGACATGGCTAACATTCGTTTCATACGTTTTAGAGGCTTTAACTAGATCGAGTCAACATTCCTGCCTAATTGACTATTTCCTAACAAGTTAATATACTGTAAGGCTGCAGTGCAATAATAAAAAGCACTTCAAGCGACTGATACAATCTACCCACATTATCTGATTATGGAGATTGACAGGGAGATCATGGCATTCTAGTTCCAACTCCCAGAGAAAGCTACTCTGAGTAAAATGTTTGTGAACAGCAATGAATTAGATTTGAATAAGGCAAATTTCAAAAGTGGAGGGAGGAGAAATCAAAGAGGGAGCGATAGGGAGGGGTTGCAAAATGAAAAGAGGGGTGAAACAATGGAAGAATACCTACAGTCTTGCAGCTCAGTCAATTGGCTCATTTAGTATAAAATGGACATTAAATATATATACTGAAATATGTCCCTCCCCCTTGAATCAATAGTTTTGCTTGATTTTATTAAACCCACTTGTCCACCCCTTTACTCACAAGTAACCGTAGGAAATGTCCATGTTTCTGACGGATATTTGTGGAGGAAATAAGTTCTTTTCATCACGGAAATGCATTTTTCCTTTGAACATTCTCCTACATTTAGGGTCTTAATGACATTATAATCAGGTAAGTGCATTTAATGCTATTTATAAACCAAAAGCAATAAAGCTGTAGCATTCTTTATAATCGTGCGTTCATGTGTGCCTCAATTTCACAGAAGAGGGTGGGATGCCTTCCCTCATTTTGGAATAACTTTGAGTCACCCAGAAATAAAGGCCCCCAAAAAAAATATCAAAAATGATATGAAAAGAAAAATCTAATTTGACGGTTCATCTTTCTAACGTCTAATGTCGTCTATCACCGCAAACAGATTGTCTTGTTTTTTATTTGTTTTTTCCTGGTTTACAATTTTCTGAATGAGCTATATTTGATATATAAAAGAATGTACTATGCTAGAATTATTAATTATTTTCTACAACCAGCAGTCAATGCTGTTTTTCAGGTGTACTTCCAGTCGTCGACTCTGGTGCAACCAGACAACTACAGTACAACAGCCCAGCTATAGCAAAAACTGTAAAAAATGCATTATAATGCGTAATTTAAAATTATTATTATACGATAGCCTTATAATGCGTTATAATGTGTTATAATGAGTAATTTAAAATTATTATTATGCGAATAGACTTGATGAGCTACATTATTGTCTTGAATATTTTATTTTATGTATTTGATGGTATACGATCCTTAACCTTGAAGAGAAATCCCTTGAAAATATGGCAGGAGTTAATAAGGGGATATTTCAGTGGCTGAAGTGGATTGCTTAACAACCAGAAAGCCAACAGGCTTAGAGATTCCTTGTCACGTTTTATACGACAACGTCATTTAATGTGAACTGTGCACGCAAGGTTCTTTGTACTTAAGTTTGTAGATTCACATACCGTCCGTAAAGTTCATCCAATTTTTTACGTTTGGAAGTTAAAAGTGATTACAAGGGTTTCAGACTTTGATCTCTGTCAACATCAAATGACCATTGAGCACAAAAACAATAGCATTGTTGTGCTCAATAAGTGTGGACTCATTTTTAAACAAACTTATCATACTCTGATTAATGTTGACCTTGCATGACCTTTCAATTTCACAGAAAGCAATAAGCATCTTATATTCACTTAGTTAGATGCACATAGCAACTGTGAAGTTTATCCAAGCTCATTACTAGTTTTAATTGTCCAAAATTTGTCTTTTCAGGGTTTTATGTTTTGACCTGACTACTCTGTAAGGGGGATCTACACACAGTATGTACTTCAACCAACATGAGTCATCTTTTTTAAAAGGTTTTCAGACTATAACTTCTTTTTACCTCAAATGACCTTTGACTTCCACAGAAAAACAATAGGGGTCTTGAACTCACTAATGGGTATCCACAAACTAAGTATAATATTCATCCAAGGTTTACTTTTTCAAATTGTCCAGTTTAAAGAGTTGGCAGGCTTTCAGCATAAATGACCTGTGACCTCCACTGAAAACAAAACAAACTACAACTGTCCTACCATTACTCTTGGTTGTGGACCAAATATCACATCAAATTTTACAAGTGATAAAAAAGCCGAAATAAAGCTACTCCACTATACACTGTCAATTTTTTTAAGAATTTGTGGGCACTATATATATGTTTCTTAGGTTGGTTTGGAAGTGATAAGCTCAACGCAAGAGGATTTTGCGACATGCAGCAAATGTCAAGCCATTTCCTGCTCTTAAAAGCCCTCGAGCATCCAGCATCTGGACAGACCACAGCAACACTTCCAAATGTCCCACTACCACTTAGCTCTCCCTTGGATGAGTAATTAAATTTGCACTAGCTCCAGTATTCCTCTAATTCCTCCTCTCCATTCAGGTCATGATTTGAATATATTTTTTTTTTCTTTTCTTGGAAGAATGTTTGACGCAACGACTTCATGCGCCCGACAGGTTTCTACAGTAAACAAGTTGCAGAGCAAAGGCAACTCTTTTCAATCTCAACGTATCCACGGTAACAAGAAAGATTATTACTTTTGGATAGAGGATTAATTAACTTTGGGCAGATGTTGATGGAACTATGAATGGACATATTGAGTTTCAAAATTAACACAAATTTTTCTATTTGAAAAGCTGGGGATGCAACTTTTCTGTAGATCTAAGAGATTTCTTTTTTCATTAGTGACATCATTGGGTTTTAATGAAAAACACCTGATTATTTCCCATGTTATGGACTACAATTGAGTTACAGGATAAAACTTGGGGAGTAATTAAATTTCTATTGTTAATTGTCATGACTTATTTTCTTTTCTGTTTTCTCTTGTTTCCTCTTTTCTTCAAGATTACTCCGAACAAAACCACAACATCAAACAGAACTTTACCAATCTTGCTTGATCAAGATGGTTTAATTAGTGAGGCTTATTCTCAGGAATTTTTCAAGCATCAAAATCAAGATTACTGTACATGCGGTACACTCTTTTTACTGTAACTTAAAATGGTTTTCTAAGGCATTTCGACCTGACACAACTGCACAGATAACATCAACGTTCTACTAGCAACCCCAGAGAATTACTGACTCATTAGAGGGCACCCTTCGAGTCAGCTTAGTATAATTTAGTCGTGGACGTTTAAATTAATGCAAACACCCACAGACGTGCTCGTTTTGGGATTTTATGAATGCCTACTTGAACATCACATAGATGCAGGTCTACCTAAATGACAAAAATATGCCACAGATTGACCATTTTGCTTCAAAATTGTTTACAATACCATAGTAACAATTGATGCATATTTAAGTAAAACCTGTTATTATTTTTATTATTATTCTTATACCTACCTATTTCTCCTAAAAAGAGAGCGACTTTGTTATGACCATGTTTCTTGGCATAGACTCTTGGAGTTCGTCCTTTCTTACTGGTAACCATGGGACTAGCATCCAAGTCCTCGATTAACCACTTGACAACCTGTAGATAGCCGTTGATGGAAGCATAGTGGAGAGGAGTCAGACCTACAAATAAAAAAAACATGAACAAGAAAACAAAGAATAAAATAAACAGTTTCAAATCTGTAACATAATGTTGCTGAAACACATGATGTAATGTACATTTGCTGTCAGATTTGAAAAGTAAAATTCAGACTTTAGAACTGATTTTTAAGGTAGTAGATTAGTGTGTACATAACTGCATAGTGCATACTGCTCTACTCCAGTACCAACTCACACTTCCACACAGTAGTAACTACAGTGTATACTGTACACATGTACTAACTGCAAACCCTGAAAGTTGATCATACTGGCCTCTTCACTCTGTAGAGAACATTCCTCTCCCATCTACTTCGCTAATTAATTTGACCAATTATCTCCTCTCACTCAGAGATTGCCTGGAGGCGTGCAGACTATAGATATCACTTGTAGCCAATCATTGGGTTAAAATGCTGACTTCATAGGATAGAACCATCTTACAGTTAGTACTCAGTGTGCAGTCATTTAGATGAGGTTCTAGTCGAGCTATGGATGTATCCTTGGGTAAGAAGTTTAATTTACAGTGAGGGTAAACCTGTACTACTGTTACGGTACATGTGTGATTTGATTACCGTCCTCATGCAACGATTTTAAAGTCATACATTATACCTCCATGAGGGATACTGCACTCGTACAAAACGGTTGTCAACTACAAGTTCCCCTCCATGACTATAGAAAGACTTGGAAATTGCAAGAGTACAACAGCATGAGTACCAGTACAAGTACAATTCCTCTTGGTATGAGTATGAGTACAAATTAAAAACTAAGAATGAGTTTGAGTACGCATTTGAGTTTGAGTGATATATTGAGATATTGAGTGATATATTGAGTGATATAGTGAGAATGAGTTTGAGTGATATATTATATTGTATATATAATTAAATAATCAAAAATGTCCCAAGAACAAGTGGAAATGCAAGAGGACAAGTGCGAGTAAGGTGAACTGAATCTGCTAGATTGTGAGTACAGTATGAGTCATCAATGGTCAACAAATGGTCATCTTGGTGTTTGTTTCCTTCAACTTTCCAATATGTAAAAACAGTACTGTAATGTGGTATTACTGTAATAGGTCATTATACTGTACACAGATGTATGACAGGATGCCTATAGATAAAAAAAATCTTTTTGAGTCGAAGAAATATAGCGCATCACTATGTATACGTCATGAAATATGATGTACATGACCTCATTATAAGTAATATGACTTCCTACAGTGTAGGTGTGACCTACCCTTCCCCCATCCCCACCTCCATGAATACCAGGATACATTTTCTGAACACAACGTTGAGATTTTCAAACTGTTCAAACAATAAAGAGTTCAATGGCCATAAAGAGACAGGTACGGTATGGTAAGGAACAGAGAATAATTTATCCCGTATCGCAAGTAAAATGCTATGCAAAATGGGTATAAATTGCTATACAAACTGTACAAAGATGCATATCGGTTTCTGTACATGGTCAAACACGTAGCATTTTATACAATCAGACAAATGTTTAGAGCTATGAACACTGCTATGCAAAATTTAGACACTAAATAAATTCCCTGAGGAAATCAATTCAATATCTGATTTCCTTACCCAACCTCTCATTATTTGGATATAATTATCTAGAAACTGAATTTACTGTACCGTAAATTATACAAAAGTACCGTAAATTCTGTAATACCGTAAATGCCGTAAAATATGTAAATACAAAAGTGAAAGGAAGACAATCGGTTTTACTTAAAAGCTGATGAATGTGTATATATGTCCTTTATCCACTATCTTTCTACATTGCATTTATAATACCCTAAATTGAATTATCATAAGATTAAAACATGCAAATATGGTCTATAAACCTTTCTCATCATCCAAGCTACGGTATATATAGCCAACATTCCTATGAAAGAGAACTAAATCAAATGTTGTATTTTTCTTCTTCTTTTTTTGCAACATTTCAACGGTTCTACTGATGACTCCTGTTAAAGTTTGCATATGTGTGTTATTAATGCATTAAAATGTACATCAATTCGTGGTGCTGAATTGCACATTAATATCTACTCTAAATATGATTCCAGCATACACAAGTAGCATTTGTTGTTGTTGCTAACGTCATCAATAAATATACAGTAGACTACAGCTGTGTACATTCAGTAATATGGCTAGATAAGCCTTTGAAATAAACCACAAGGCCATCCGTCTTTACCACTAATCTGGATAATGAATCAACTACAGTAAGTACTACATCCCTCAAGGGGGTTTGTTCTTACCTACCTTCCAATATTTACTTGTGTTTGTTGGTCGACCAAACTGCAAGGCTGCCTTGCGATTTTAGCATTGCTTACTCATGAATAGTACCTTGGTGTATAGATTTAAAGCTTCTTCTGTTTTTTCAGTCATTTTCAAATTTTAGTGAACATTCCTGGTGTGTTTTCAGTAGGTTAAATTAAAACAGAATAGTACGAACGTACTGCCACAGATATGCATTTAACTTTAAATATATTTTCTTTCGATATGATCAAACAAGTTCTGTATGGTAGGACTCATACGACCCGTGTGGGAAAGTCAGGGCAACCAGCAACTCAATGCTGCAATAAATGCATTTCCATAACCATGGTCTAAACAATTGTTTTTTTGTGGGTACTAAATAAGTGTATTAAATAATCACAAAATTATGAGGACATACCTTTTCTTATATTTCTTTTGTTTGCAAAACTTTTATCCCATTCATAGAAATCTTGCAAATGAAAAATTCAACCAAATGTTAACAAAGGCCTTTGTTTACCTTCCTTTGTCAAATCATCATTTAATCACATATACTGTATATGGGCAAATACACAGTAAACCAACACGAAATGATAACATAGAGGTTTTCCACCCCTAAAATTGATATTTCCAATGTTCTGTAATGTTCAATATTACTCATTTGAAGCAAAGAGCTAGAGTAAAAAGTTTCAACTTCCTACTTGAATTTTGAAAAAATGGCCCATTAGAATCCTATAGGAAAATAACGGTTGAACATTGACATATGGCAAGAAAATACAACGGTTGCAAAACATTGACATACATCACATAGATGGCAATTTTTCATAAAGTTTGAAACATACTTAGTCTTTGACCTTTTCCTATGATGGCATACAGTCATGTCTAACTCACAACCAAATTAGAGTAATATATGATGTATATATCACGCTCAGTACAGCATGAAATAGATAACGGGCGAACATGTCAAAATTGTTCGACCGTTATAAATTTATGTTAAAAAATGGCATAACTCAAAAGATTTGAAATGTATATGATCCATGTTACTGCACTCAGAATCTTAGCCAGTAGTGGTTTATATATACACTGAAAACATCATTTTTTGGTGCACATGGGGCACAGGTGGCAAATTTTAAGAAGTTTGACATACAAAAATTGTAACTCATGTGTATGTCAATCTTTTTCAAACATACCACTATACTGTACCCCCATGTGCATCATCAAATGAAGTTTCCATGGTTTTTATAAACTATTTCATGGTAGGAATCTGTATACACAAAAGGAACTACATGCACTGTATACTTTTTGAGTTTCGCAATTTTTTGTGGTACATTTATAACGGTCGAACATTTTTGACATACTGTTCGACCGTTACCTATTTCATGCGCTACTAAGCCTGATATGCATCACCTATTGCTCTCGTTTGGTTGTGTGGCAGGTATGACTATATGCCATCATAGGAAAATGTCCAAGACTATATATGTTTAAAACTTTATGAAAAATTGCCTGCCATGTGATGTATGTCAATGTGTTACAACCGTTATATATTTCTGGTGTATGTCAATGTTCGCCCGTTATTTTTCCCATAGGATTCCAATGGACCAAAATTTCAAAATTCAAGTAGGATGTTGAAACTTTCTATGCTATCTCTCTGCTTCAAATAACTAACACTCATCTTAATAGAACAAAGAAAATACCAATTTCAATACTGAAAACTGCATGTGTTGATTTTCATGTTGGTTTACTGTGTAAAGGCCCATATGCAGTGCGCTAATACAGTATCTTTACATAACTGTACTAGACTATACAAAGCTACAGATCAATTAACCAAACTTCGTCTTGCACCAATATTACATAATGGCTGTTCCAGACTTGACGAATTCACCATACAGGTACTGTAGATGCAACCTTGGTCGAAAATTTGTAGTCTTGCAAAACATGTACCGGTAGTTGCTTCTTTAAATGGTTAGATTCCAAGGAGGAGGAAGTGGACGGTGCCCAGAAGAGCAGTGCTAAAATATTCCAATCATGTCGCTTAGGTAGATAGGAGAGTGCATAGTATATGTTGACGAGGAGACAGGTAAGAGAGGAGCTAAGTTAATTTCACAAATTCTCAAATAATGTATTGATCGATTTCAAGGACAAACAATACCCTTGAATCATTAATTGCATTGTCCATGGAGGTCAGTCGGAGGAGGTCGGTCGGAGGAGGAGGTCGGTCGGAGTCGGTCGGTCGGAGTCGGTCGGTCGGAGTCGGTCGGTCGGAGGAGGTCGGTCGGAGGAGGTCGGTCGGGGGAGGTTGGTCGGAGGAGGTCGGTTGGTCGGAGGTCGGTCCGAGGAGGTCGGTCCGAGGAGGACGGTCTGAGGAGGACGGTCCGAGGTCGGTCTGAGGAGGTCGGTCTGAGGAGGACGGTCCGAGGTCGGTCCGAGGAGGTCGGTCCGAGGAGGTCAGTCCGAGAAATTCAAGTCATTTACTGGTAAAGTGAAAATAGATTTCACTTGCCAGTAGAGAAAGAGGCACTGATCAGCCAGTAGTCGTGATGAATATAAACACATTATATAAATCATCAATCAAAAAAACAATCAGTAACTGTATGCAGGATATAGATATATTATCGGAAATGCAAAATTAATGGTGCTTTTCGATTAATTCCAGGAAATTGCAAGTGATAAATTTGAGTTTTAGCAAGTATATTTTCTATGCTCTGGCAAACTTTTTATGTTTTAACAAGTGGCTAAAAATTGTGAAATTCTAGGCAAGGAAGTATCACATAGATTTAGAACTATTTAGGAATTAACATTGTAGAGTACCCAAACTGGACCAACATTGCAATCCTATCAAATCATAAAGTAGAACTTAGTGAGCACTTCAACTGAATTCACAGACACTATCTAGTGGACCCCCTCCCTCCCTCTCCCTCCCCCCCCAATTGTAAGCACAAAGTTTGCCCCATACTGTACCAGCCTATCATCCTCTGACTCAGCAACTAGAAGTATATTTTGACAATGTTGACATCACATACATGCGAGGCAAACATCATGCTGCCAGTCAACAGTTTGTACAGCAACAACATTTGTTCAAATTTTACTAAAACTAGCATTTATGAAACATGTGTTTCATTTCATTTGTCCAAAAATAAATCTATCATCAGAACTTGAATATTAATGACACAGTTCATTTGCTGACCCAGAAAAAACAGACAGATCTCTAAAGTAATTTATTTATACTTCTTCCTTTCTATATTCAACGTTAATTCGGGTACGGTATATCAAATATCTTGTTAACACAGTATGCCGAGAGCTCTTTGTAATATAAAAACAATGACAGCTTAATATCTGTGGCACTGTGACAGTACTTACAAACGTTAGTATTATGCTCCAGTTACGTAAAAAGTGTCTATAGCATGAGCTGCAGAAAAAGCTCTGATTTAAAGGGACACAGAAGTCTCAGTTTCACTCAATTTACACAATGATGGGGAAAAAACAAAGAAAGACTAATTTGTAAACTTCCCCATCATTATGATCATTTCTATCGATTACTGCAGCTCGACAAAATTAGTTGAAATCTATAAGTATACTGTTTCCGAGGCCCCACAGTCGGACTTAACATCATTTGTAGATCGAAGTACAATACTGTACGCTTCTGTTGTCCTCAATTTGGTGTGTTCATCTGAAGCAATTTGAATAATTTCGGCATGTTTTCCCCGAGAAGATTGCGAACTTGAGACAACCTCTGTCCCAATTCTTATAGTAGAATGTAAGCAAAGATACAGTTGGCAAATTTGCTAGCAAAATTGTAGCAGCCTGAGGCTACTGTACAAGTGGATGTTTTCATGCGAAATAGAATTCACAGACCTTCTAAAGATTTGCCAGATTTGTCTGAATCTACGATACTGACAGAATCTGAAATCTGTAGTATATACTTACAGTTTCTAATATTAATGGTGACAGACGTTCATGTTTATATCTACTGCAGAACGATGGTCCCCCAAGTTAAAGACCCGTGACCCTTAGACATGGCCCACCACATCCCCACTAGATCCCCACCAGATCCCCACCACAACCCCACCCCTTAGAGGCAATGCTCAGAATGCATTACAACTAGCTTGGGCTACGGCTGTCCGAAAGCAGCTAAAAACCGTAGATAAATTTGCCGAAATGTGGAAAAATTCAGTGACCTATTTCTTAATTGTTTGAGACCCACTTAAATTGGGTCATTGTAGAATGGTATTTAAATGCAATTGCAGAATAAGCCTAGTTGCCTTGTACACAGCTGAAGATGGAAATGCACAGAATGTATCAGATATTGTATGAAGCCCTTTGATAGATTCATTTACAGTAAATTCTGTGGTTTAGTAAACAATTTAATCATTTAAACGCAAATACCCCTACTGAACCTATATATTATTCCATGAAAGTGTTTGTGCAAAATTATGCAAATGGATGTTGTAGACTTGTTTTATCATACATTCATTCATTCATTAATTTATATTGTACATTAACACACAATCATGCAAATGTATACATATATACATGCACCAATGTAAAGGACGCTAGAAAAACAGATTAAAACATTTATCAAAGGTAGCGACGTCAAACACAAATGAAAATAGAGTGATTTCCTATTAAGAAATAAATATTGGAAGAAGTAGACAAAAGCGCATGTCGAAAACAAATGTGTCCAAAGAATTTAATCGGAGCTAGGACTTACAGTAGTACAAAAAGGCAGACCCTTTGAATGATCATGTTAAGAATTGCTCATGATTTGGAGTGTGTTATTTCATTCGGAAGCAATTCAATTTCTCTAACGACTCAAATAACCAGAAAATCAATTTCTGAGCTTGCCAGCAAAACTGACTACATGATTATTATTATTATCATCATTATAATTATTATTTTTATGATGATTATTATTATTATTGTGTGCAGCAAAACCAGCAAGTCTTGAATCCTGACCAATATTGTTTAATCTATTTGCAGCGAGACTATTATTTTTTATCGGTCATCCTTGAATTACAGACTGATTTTTGAGTCTCCAGGCCATAGATCAAATTACTATTCGGTCTATGATACAGTAGCTCTTTGATTACTGTGTACCACCCTACAGCCAGGGATGGTAGAAGAGTGGTCAATCTGGAGGGGCACAATCATAGGGGGGGGCAGGTGTAATCAAGGGTTGAAATAAGCGGGCGCCCAGGCGCTATTCGCGCCCGCAAGCACTAAAATAGCGCCCCTCGACATGAAAATACAATACGCACGGGCGCTACTTTGTCGGCAAATAAGCGCCCGCATACTCCTGTAAATATCAGCCTTATCATGCGCTGCACAGAAACCTGAAACTACATTGCATGCTAGTGCTATATAGTAACTGCTAGCGATTTGATAAATCACTGATTACGGAGATTTTCATGCTAAAAATAGACAATGATGCTTTTCCAAAATTCCCGTGATTTGATTGG
>KN886015.1:75593-87655 GCA_000934455.1 Apostichopus parvimensis
ATGTATATTTTCAATTTAGAGTTTGTAATAAATTGTCAGCCGTTGTTACAACGCAAGAACACTCTTGCATCCTCATTTATCACTTGTAAGTTCGAAGCCAAGGACCCTAAATCTGGTAATTTCCCCCGCCATCCGCGGTTCGCTTCATTACAATTAACTTGTTTTCCCTTTTAAAAACACTTGAATTTTGTTTCTCCTTTTTAGCTCCTGGTAGTGAGAAAATAGCTCCTGGTCCTACTGAAATTGCCGCGAACCAGGAGCCACTTTTTTAGAAAGTGGCTCCTGGTCCACAAATCCTTATTTCAACCCTTGGGTGTAATATAATGTGACTTTCCTTTCAGGGGGGGAGCCACAAAGGTACCTCAAAAAGTTTCCAACAAAATGGATCCTCTGTGCATTCTATACCACAAATTTCAACAATAGGGCACACATATGTGTTTTGATCATTTTTTCTCTCTTAATTTTGCAACAACATGGCACATTTTTCCAACAAACTTGACGAAACAAATAAAGCCAAAGGGCACATTTTGCTGTATAATTTACAAAAGTGGAAAAAAGAAACTTTTCGTTATCACAAAGGGCCACTTGTAATTTTATGACACGGGGCAATTTTAAGGTTTTTTTCACACTTGTATAAACTGGGTACTAGGCACATGCCTGCGTGCATCTCAACTCCCCCCCCCTGGATGCACCACCCCTGCCTAAAGCTTATCTGACTTACCAGGATGAGATTCTACCTTTATCATTTGGTTTATGACTGGACTTCTAGACCATCAAACCTAACACTCCTCTGACTTTGCCAGATCAGATCCTACGATTAAAACTTATTATCTCCTCATGATAATGGAAGCAGGAAGTCTCAGGGTCAACATTAAATACTTTCAACCTGGTAATTTCATTCGTCCAGATTTGAGCAATAATTTTGCATCGAAACATAAACAATTCGAACGATTGCACCCGAGACTAATAACGTTTAGTTCATTAACCTGCCAGCCATTTGCCGGAACACAGCTGCACGTCGTTAACAGATTTTGCAGATGATTAAGCAAAACGCATTTCTGCTAATTCAAATGCAGTGTATGGCAATGCATGGACAAAACCACTTTAAAAAAAAAACTGTTTCATGAAGGAAGATTATGAGCTGCAGTAATGACATGATGAGCAATCTGCTGATATTATTAAGAATCAAACTGTCCACACTGTTGTTTTGCAATCACCAATCAAAGCCTTTCAACCTTGATGAATATTCAGTTCCATCGAAGTAAAATGATACGAGACAGCATATGGACTATATATCATCACTGAGGATGTAAGTCACTCTGAAATTATTGATTAGAAAACGGTTTGCGATATGTAGAAAAAAATTGGGTAAACTTCAATCTGTAAGCACAAGTCGGAGTTCCTAGGAAGGGAGGGGGGGAGAGAGGGGATTGGTTTGGGTATTTACGAGCAACGATACTCACCTGTCTCTACTTTACATCAGTACTTTCATAATCAGTTCCAAAAGATCAAATATCTAAAACTGATCACCAAAATGTAAGAAAGTGATAGAAACAACCGGATGAAAATCCCATGGAAAATTCACATAGCTTCACTTCTGGATGGTGGATTTGGACCGTTGAAAAAGTGGGGGGGAGGGGGGTTGGATACCAGGGAACTAGGAACAGTGGGCACAGTGCTTAAGACTTTTCCATTATGTACAGTAGCTTAGGTAGTAAGAAGAAAGTTGCTTTAGAATGGAGAGAGGTAAGCGAGAAGCGAAGTAAATTGGACCCTCCTTTCCAAGAGATCAGAAAGACCAAATCAGAATAATTGTTGATGTACTACGTACCTGCTGCATCTACAGACTCTACGTGAGCTCCTTTCTCTATCAGGGCCTGTGCACACTGGAGGTTTCCATTCATGCATGCACTATGTAATGGAGTCAGGCCATGATGAATGGTGAGGTTCGGATCCTGTTAAAGAAAGGGAAGCAGAAGACTACATGAAAATGTACTGTACCATACACCCCCCTGCCTGGTTATTCAAACGTTTCTGCTTGGTGACCCCAATATTCCTCTGCATCCCCTCGGCTACTCTCCAGTGGCAAATGTCCAGTCTTCAGGGAGGAAGTATTCCTCCTCCCCCTCCCCTGCCCCTCTCTGAGAAATGTTCAACACTTTTCCAATTTTTGCCTACAAATATTGGCATTATCTTATTTTTTTCCAAATTTTTTAGTGACCCTAGAAACAATTTTAGGGATCCTAAAATTGGCTGCACTCGCCCTGCCAACAGTTAATATGCAGATCATACACAAGTAACACAACCACGCATATCTTCTCAACGGCTCTCAACCTAATCTAATCTAAGAAAGGACAGACTTAAAGTCAGTTAATGTAATGCCCTCTAATGAAAAGGATGCAACTAGGATAGATGGTGACAGTGGAAGGTAGTGGTAGATTTTTACAGTTCACTTCATATCTTTCCTTCATTCACAATACAAGTTTTTCATTTCCTGATTTATAATACTTGTAAATCTTCTTACAAGAAATATGTGAGAAAATGTCATCCAAGATGAAGCCAGGAAAATAAACATCACAGATTACTTCATCAAATTTATCTCCTTCTCAGTCACAATTCTCTTGCATTGGAACTGCAGCAATACATGTGATAAAGCACTGTAGTACCTGTCTAGTGAGGTATTGTGCAATGACGACATATAGAGCTACTGTACATTAAAATGTTCTTTGCCAAGAAATAAAGGCAATTGTACTAATTGATGAAGGCACCGCTTGCTTTCTACAGTGACCAGGTTTTCAAATACGCAGAACTGCTAGATAAACTTCACAAAAACCATCAACAGCTGGATGTTACTAATGACATCCCAGATGCAATCTAAACTTTAAATTCACTGTGGTGTGTTTCAAATACATTGTTCACAATGGTCTGGACACAGAGCTCAGGGATTAGATCTATAGATAACATAGCAAAATGTTATGTACACAAAATGGCCACATTGCTACACAAGTGCAGGATTATGTACATATAGCAGTTACATAATTTCCAATTTTATGCAGAGAACCAGGTTTCAACTTTTTTTTTTATGAGTTCTGACAAAAGTCTTAAACCTCTAAAATGCTATAAATACAAATATGAACACTAAACTACAGTATCTCCTACAAAGATATTCAGTTTAAATCCATCCACAGCCAATTTATGGCATGTTTAAAGGCTTACTTTACTTAGAACAGACTTAGAAAGACTATGCTACATATCCAAACTTTATCCTTATTAGCCTCTAAGCATAAAAGGGCAGACTTTTCTATGGAGAAATGAAAGCAAATAGGCAAATATATTAAAAAAAAATATTATTATAGTTATTTATTCACATGGGACCTGGCCTAATGCAACAGAATTATTAAACATGCAGGCTACGAATTTAATCTTCTTTTTACGATCTAATCCTCTTAGCATAACTTTCAAATGGAAAAACAGCCTTTATATATTCTTTCTACAGGATAGGAGCTAAACTATGGTCATAAATATATATAGAAAATATAAAGAAATCAAGACAAATGGTAAAATTAGATTCAGTCAAGGTATAGTATTGCAATGCAACATGGTTTCTAAATGAATTTACAGGGAGGATAGGAGAGTGCATTGTGAGAGTGCATATACAGTGCATTGTGAATTCCAATACGTAGGCTACTGTACTGTAGGGTTACTTACATAC
This sequence comes from Apostichopus parvimensis, assembly GCA_000934455.1. Lineage (NCBI taxonomy): Eukaryota > Metazoa > Echinodermata > Holothuroidea > Aspidochirotida > Stichopodidae > Apostichopus > Apostichopus parvimensis. The sequence goes on from KN886015.1 coordinate 79,306, forward strand.
ATATCAAAAGCCAAAACCCATTCAGGTGGCAGCATTCCCTGGGGAATCAGGCTGTTCAATTAATAAAGAATGGTCTCTGATTACACTAAAAGCTTGAAGGGTCATCGTGATCGACATTTTCCTCTGTTTTCCTTTTAAATCAATACAATTTAGTTACATCATAGACATCAGATGAGTCATTTGAAGCGCAAATGCAACTAAAATCATATATTTCTCCATTTAAATGAGCTTACTGTACAGGGAGAGGACGATAATTATGACACTGAACACCTTCAAGATATCTCTTTGATATTGAAATAAATTCCTTGTTTTATGTACCAACCTGTCCGTCCCCAAGAAGCTTCTCTACCAGTCTACAATCTCCACGAAAAGCTGTAAAAACGACAGAAAAGACATAAACATTCAATAAATCTCGATATTTATCTGAAAGAGGCTTGCATGTATAAACCTCCCAAAATAACTCACTGTGACGTACCATTACTTACTACCATTTTATTAAAAAAAATTGTTATGAAGATTTTGTCATTTCTTTTTCTGGATGACATTTGAAGCAAGATCAGTAGGTAGAGACCTGTACGAAACAGCATAGGATGTATTTTTACCTTAGAAGCTCGTTCATCAGCAAATTATTGGTGACCATAATGTGAAGCGTATTCTAGTTTGTTATTGTTATTATGACGTCACCCATGGCTCGCGCTTTGGTGGTTTGCTCACGCGCTATTAGAAGCGTATTCAGATGTTTGTTTTAAATGATTCGGTTTGTGGGGTTGGAAGACAGCCAAACTGGTTCAAGGGCAGAGCGTGTGCCCTGTGCATCGCGTCGTAATTTATTATTTTGGAATCAGGGGTTTAAGTGTCTCCTAAAGACATATCTGGGAGTTTAAGTTTATCTCCCGAAGTCTATGGACGTAGAACAGTAGGCTCCATAGTTATATTTATACCTGTGCATTTTAATTATCCAAAGTTATAGTTTTATTCAGAATCAATAAAAAAAAGATATATTATCAAATATCCGCTTTTGGAGATTATTTCCTGTTCACGCTCGGTTCGACGTTATCAGTGTAAGGCCCGGCTTACCGTTCTTGGAACAACCAAAATAAGCCTTACAATAATGACCTACTTTAGGATGAAGAGTATATATAGTCAAGGTGTACATGTACAGTGAAATATTTAAGGGTTGTCTGGTAGTAGAGTGTAAGGTGAAAATAATTGGCTTCAGAAGATCCCAAATGACAATTTAATAGAATTTATCAAGTATTGAATACTGTTGATATGGTAGTAATGGAACATTGGTATTGGAATGAAATTGGAACTTGCCATTGGAATTGGGAGTTTGGGCTACAGTACTTGGAATTGATAAGTGCTATAAATTATGTGTGCAAGACTCTTGAAGGTTGTCAGATGATCTCTTAATAACTAGATACATGCACTATACGACAGTGTTGTTGGAGTCCTGAATCATTACAATGGGTCCTCAAGTGCTGAATCGATGTCAATGGGCCAACAAGTTAGAGCACTATATAAATGCCTTTAGTCATTATTGGATCTCCAGTGTTGAGCCTTTGCAATGGGAATGCAGTGTACAAATATCTGGATACTATATTACACAGGCCTCAGGTCTTCAGTTATTGCACTTGTCAGTGCGGTAAGGCCCAATCATGTCACATCGGCCCTCAAATCTTGACTCATGTCAATGGACCCTAAAGTGTGTGAAATCATGTAGTTATGTGTCCTACAGTCTTCAGTCACAACTCTATGCCCTGAAGTCTTGAGTACTATTGGACCCCATCATATGGACTAATGTCACTGGTCTCTAAAATGTTGACTCATATACCAGGACTCTCGTGTACAGTATCTTGAGTCATGATGTCAAAGGGCCCTACAGTCTTAAAGCTATGTCACTTGATCCCAAAGTTTTTGGTTGCTACAGTACTCTTAAATCTTGAATTTAATTTACTGGACCTTAAATGTATTGACTCACGTCACTGGGCCTTCAAGTACTGCATAGTGACATTTAAGTGAAATCACTGGACCCTGAAGTATTGACTCATATCACAAGAGTACAGGACCCTCAACTCTGTACAGTTAAAATGTAGCCATCATGTATGTCAAGTCAATGGGACCCAATTTTTAAGACATGGCACCGGGTCCAAATGACCTCAAATCGTGAGTAAAAAAGGACCCTAACTTGTACTGACTCATCATTCACATCAACAGGCTCTTAAAGATATGTACACGACTTATATTGCAAAGTCTTGTCGCAGATCCTAACATATCGACTAGCATCACCTGACCCTGAAGTAATTGGGTAATGGGCCTTCACATCTTGAGCCATATCTGCCCTATTTTGCTAAGTTGGGTCAATTCTATAATTAGTGGTAACTTTAAGTGATAATGAATCAAAATATCACTTGCTATACTGCATTGGCTTGAGTTCAATCATGAATCCATGTCATAATGTCAAACTGGGAAAAAAAATTGGTAGGTCAAATAAAAGTTATAAATGGCAAAATATTATAAAAGAATCATTTTATGCTATATACTGTATGCTCCCTTGTATGCATTCACAACCGTATCACTCTTTGTGAATATCAATGCTATTGTGTTCGTTTCCCAAAACAAACCTTCTCCTACTGTATTTATTACAGTTATTATCCACTGTATTATTCAATAATTCTAGTTTGCTTTTTGATGGTAGACAAAAGTGTGTTCAGATAATTTCAAGTATCTTGTAGCTTGGTGGAATACAAATTTCAATGCCAGCTGGACTGTACTAAATTATCAATTATTAAAATTAAACTTTAACTTTTAAGTTATTGATACTGGACTAATAAGTAACTTACTTAGCCTACCAGCTGTTACAAAGTGTACTGTTGGGACTGCTTTGCCATGACTTGCATACATGAACAATAGTTACAAAACACCAAATTATTTAGCAACGAAACAGCAACAATAATATGAGTTTGACATACTTTGACATTTAATATCCTTGAAGTTCCAATTGGTGTGAATGTTCAAGTCTGCATAGGCTAGCCTAAGTTAGACCATATGCCTAAAACGTAGTCCTTCATGCTCATGCAGTAGGCATAGCATAGGCCAAACTTTGATAATTTTGCCATAATTAGCTGACACTAAACTTATCATGTAACTTGAGACTTCTGGATAGTTTATACACTAAACAATAGACCTCATGTTTATAACTGTTACAAATACAAGTTTTGGTACTCGGTACCCGTGCTGCTATATAGGCTAATTAATATGTTACCTGCTTCGTACAGCACACCTTCTGATGGCATCGTTTCTATTGTTTCCACGATTAAGTCCCGAAGTAAAATCTGAACTGAAAAGTGGCAGGTTTTGATTAGCAAGTGAACAACGGATTATTACTCAGTCTGTCACAATTTTTGTTAGTATCTCTGATCTAATCGAGAGAGCTTTCCTCCGTTCCTTAGACTTGTTTGGGGAAGTTTCGAATTTGCCGTCTGCTGGCTGCACCGCTATTCTAAATTCCCACCAAAGACTGATTCCAACACTGACAATATTGTTATGTTGATAATGCTGTATGTGCTTTACTATGTGAAGTACTACTGCACATGCACAATGGAGTTTGAGATTGTTTACAACTTTCTAGTGAATGTCTTCCGCGTTTCTCGCGGAAATAGTGGCGCTCGACAAAATTACAAGTGGGGGAGCTACACTTCCAAGACTTTACGTTGCATCAGGGAGTCGCTGCAACGGGGAGCACCTCAAAGGCCCAGCCTGGATTTAAATATGTCTGATTTCTATATATTGCAATGTACCTAGGGATATGAATAAACATCTTGAGTGCCAGTGGAAGTTTACCAAATCTAATACTTGGAGATCTAAACTTCCCAGATTTCGTGTTGATACATGTAAACGGCCCTTAGGCATGGCACAGAGCTGCTACTCCGTAGTTAGAATAGCAATGTGAATGCACATAAATGGATACCAGAAAATGACCATCGAGTTCTACAAGAGTAGTGTCCAACTGTTATAAGTTATGTTTAAAAATATCCAAGCACAAGTGGGTCCATACAAACTTCCAAAAGTAAAAATGGTTCATATTAACCTTTCGGCCAACAGTCCGGATTTACAGAGCGGCTGGTTCGTCTTTCACATGTAACATGAATGCAGATTCCGTAAAGGGTCTTTGAAAACCTCACAATTAAATTCACTAAACCAAGCAAGATATGGTTACATTGTGTATCAATTCCATGACACATTTGGCAGTTACGTGATCAGGCGGTATCTTGGGGATATCGGAGTACATGAGGAGATGGGTTCCTAATGGACAAGACCAGTGCATGCATTCCACATATTTTTTTTTTCTATTCTCATTCTGTCTCATTCTCCTTCATTACTTGTTACATCACAGAGGTGAACTTAACTTTTCCAATCTTTTTAAGTGAACTTCCTTTTCCTATAGACATTATAGTAATATCACAGGCGTAGGTGGTAATTTCTCATTGAAAAGAGGGGGAGGGGAGGGGGAGTGAGGGGAGGTTCAAGGTTTTTCTCAAAAGGGTTTTCAATATTACACAAATATAAGTCAGAAAGAGGAATTATTCTGAACTTCCTTTAGATTTTAGCAATCTTTCTGCTTGTTTGACAAATTATGGGCAAAGTGAATATCTCTCCCCCTTCTGCTTCTCCCTGTTACCCGGTACTCAGTATTCACAAGTCCCCAATGATAACATTGTTCCCTGACTGAATGCAGAGATGGAGGCCACCCCCACCCCAACCTCCCCCTCCCTCCCTTTTGCAAATGCCACTGACTGTATCAGAAAAGTTTCCAAACATGGCATTCCACTTAAATTATTGGCAAAGTACTTCGTGAAGGAAAAACATTACAACAGTATAAAAGAAGGAAAATGGATCAGAAATGTTTTATTGTTTTTATCATTTTATCTGGTCTTAAAGAAATCGGTGAAAATTAACTTCTTTCACGATGCTAATTCTCCTCTTTTTGCATCGACTTCCATATATCTTCCCAATCCCATTTCTTGATTGGTTTCTTGAAATCTTCAAGAAATTTGATAGTTTCTGTTAAATCACCCATATTGTCAATATCCACGTTCTCTTTTCCATAGTCTGAGATTGTCTCGTCGTCTTCCATGAAGTAAATCTCTGAGTCAAAGTCTTGGACGAGTCTCTTCGGTAGAGCTATTGGTTTGCTGACATCTTCTCCCTTGGCTTTCTTCTCTTGGTAAACCAATTCTTCCAGGAGTGGTGGCATTCTTACATACTTTGGAACCTGTCTGAAGTCTTCTACTTTAGGTGTGTAAGCGCAAAAGTCCTCTTCTTCACTTTTCCTGATTAGTTTCCATTCATTCAAATGCCACTCTTTGATTTTCACCTCTAATCCATCTTTGCTGTAGCCTTGAATCATGAAGAAAATGTAAACAAGAATCAAGAAAGAATATTCTTGCGACAATTTTAGAGGTTGGTTATTGGCCAGGTGACGTACAATGAGATACTTGTACTCAGTAACATGCACATTATTTCCAAGTTGGTGAGGGATGGGGTGGGGGGTTATGGGCAAACCCTAAATCCCCCAACTGAGTTAGGTCAAGGCATGAACATGTATGAAAGGACATATTTAGCCTGAGAAGTGGTCTACTTCTTTCCGGACTGAATTGAAACACCCACCAACCAAACATTCTTCCCCTGACTGACGATGTGGCACATTGTCGAAAAACATACTACACACTGCTTTTGAAACATGACACAATCGCTTTCTCATAAATCTAGACAAGTTGTCTGACGATAACTGCTTGGTTTTGGCCAGTGACCCAAAATTTGTCAATGTGACCTTTTTGGTGTTAATCAAATGTAAGTTTAGTACCGTATATGTTCTTCAGTGTGAAATTCGCCAGGTAAAATAATTGCATATATGTCATTGAAGAAAAAAGAGGATATAGTGTTAGATTACTTGATTCATTGTGCTAATAATTGCAAGCAGTTTTTGAAATGTGCTGTACCTTCCTTGAAGTCTTGAACCACTAATGACACTTGAGGAAAGATAAACCTGGGCATTTAAACATCAATGCAAGTAAATCCTCACTGTGATTTGTAAATTACACAAACAACAACTTTACCTTTAATAGTAGGGACTCCCCAAGCTTCACCATGATTGAGATTCTGGAATATAAAAATAATAAAATTGAAGGAAACATGAGCGCATAGCCTTTTTTTAAACTGACAGTTGCATGATGGTGCTGACCAGCATGTCAGCATGACAAATGCCAAGTAGACAGGCTGGGTGATTGACTCATGGTTCCATTTACTTCACACACAAAAAAAGTGCCAAAATTGGTTGTTTTGCATTGCAATAACTAGATCAGGTTTTAAAAGATCAACAGAAACGAGAATACTGTAGGTGGGAAGCATACAGTACCATAACCATGAAGACCACCACGCTAACTGAATGCTAGCTAGCCTACTGTAGTTAAGATGGGAAAATGGATCAGGAGGGATGAGAAGTTCTATCAAGAATACTATGAATATGAAAATCAATGTTTACCTCCTTCGAACAATCCAGTTTGACCCGTGTAATTTTGTAGTAACTTGGTCGCTCTGGTGTGAAATGTTGCCATCGTCCTAATGTAACAATTCTTCCGACACCAAAGTTCGGCAGTTGATTCAAAATTTCAAAGAGATTCTTCCCCGTTTGCCAAATGTACCTTTTATTTGACACTGCCATATGGCAATGTCTTCACAAATGTTTTCTTAATCAAATTAGAGTATCTTCAGACATGTAACTCGTCGACTAGACTGATTATGCATGAACACTAATCTCACTCGATAAGTAGTGCAATGGCAGTGTTGTGTACATTCACGCTGTACTCATCATGAGGGTGGTAGAATGGTACAAAATCAAGATCTAGTCGGTACATTCGACCAAGATGAACTAAACTTTAGTAAGGACTAATCCTGTCGTTCCGCCTTAAGCATTTCATGTACAATAAAAATACGCCAAAAATGTAAGTGATGGGAAGGGATTAGCTAGGAATGAAGAAGGAAAACTGAGCAATAATAAGTTGAAATTTTTGTGTCTGGAAACGGCGTTCCATGCCAAATATTTTTCTCATTCTCTTATTGCTTTTGTGACCATTGTCCTAACTTGAATTTAGCGTTTTACAATCTAAACGCAGATGCTGAATCGTAGCTGCGACGTCTATCCCATGCTCTACTTTCCACCGTAAAGGATAGAAATTCCACGTATGTAGAATACAGTTTCAGACAATGTTTTCTCTTACGAAGAACAAGGCTACACATTACATTTGACTTGTGGAATTATATCATCTATATGTCATGTAAGAACAGATCGTCACATTGACACAAACGCAGTCGGTAAAGTTACTGGACTGCGTTTACTTCATTGGTATCAGTTTCGCGAGTGCGGACGAAGTTGTCCACTGGTAGTGGCTATTGACCCGGCCGCCGGGCCTCTAAGCCCCGATCGCTATTCACCCGGCTGTAGATGGTACCATGGAAGTTGTGCACAGTCCTGTGTAGGCCTACGTACGTACGTCAGGCAGGGCAAGCGCATGTGTTCAGTAGGCCGGGCTATTAAAGTCTGCAATTGCCTGCGCTGCGGATCATCAGCGGCGATCGACCCCCACACAAACAAACGCAATCGCTATTCTCCCGCGCCATTCATTTCGGCAGCCGGGTCGATAAGCCACACTGTTCGCTATTCACCCGGCGGCCGGGCCGATAAGCTCCGCTCGCTATTCACCCGGCGGCCGGGTCAATAGGCCCCACCTTGTCCACTAGTGTGCTAATGCAATGTTACACGGTATTAACTGCTTTGTGCATTCCAATATTCATCGAATGCTGGGCTCCCCTTAATTTTAAACGGACTTCAATTGTCTCTTAGTCGAGGTTTACACTATGCATGTTAGTGAGTGAATGGGGCACAACATGAACACACTGAAATTTCCCCACAGAATCTTGTATTGGGATGATCATTCTGTGGGGGGGGGTTCCATGTTTACAAAGATCTACCAACTTGATCACATATTCAGTGTCGTTTTGTATCTCTGAGATTATACTGCAGTGCTGAAGTCTTGCTGTCCGAGCTCTTTCAAGATAAAGTACAGAGGATGCTGTTATTTCTGAAAACACCATAGGCCTATAGAGTAATCCCAAGATATGTTTGAAATTTAAAAGCTACTGTTGTAGACTTACTGCAGTCTTAAAAATTAGTGTTGAAGAGTTTAGGTAGTATTGAATTTGGAAGTTAATCAATTTTCTTTGTAATAAAGCAATGCTTAATTTTATGATGAGCAAATGTACATTACATACTGTAAATGTAAAAAGGGTA
>KN886016.1:639-17827 GCA_000934455.1 Apostichopus parvimensis
TTGGCAACCTGGTAGTAGGTATGTTTGAGGGGCGGTGAACTGGTTTTTAAAGTTTCAATAAGAAATTTGAAGTCAAAGCAATTTTTTTCTCAGTTTTTGTGTATTGCTTGTACAAGTTTGAATAAGTGCGCATATAGCCTCTTATTATACCCTTGTTCCAGTTACAGCAACTTCTGAGGTGTCAAAGATGATGTGGATGCACAACAGCCTCTACGTATTACTCCAGAAGAGCCCTTGACCAGCATGAAGACCATGACTATGATATCAATCCTAATTTGGTAACCTGTAAAATATTGTAATTTATTCGCGAATGAAATTTAACAAAACGTCAATAAATCAGTCATATCCTTCACATTCAAACATCAAATTATATTTTACTTATAAAATATCATGTCTTGAACTCATCCAGCTATCAATAGTCTTGAAGATCTCATCAAAATCATTTCAAATGGGCAAAGCAAAGCAGTGTATCTAGAATAACCTCATTTGCATACGTAATAATTTGGGAAACCTCATTTCAATACCTTTCCAACAATGAATGGGTAGGTCCCTGTTGTCCAAAGTGACTTAGGCTGGAGTTTGAGTAATACAAATATGTAAATTATTTCCATTTGATAATGACATGGACCTTGTTATATAAGGGTTAACTCGGAAACTAAACGGTCTTAATATATATCTGTTTTACTTAGAATATTTACATGGCATGTGCGAATTCGAGAATATCTTTATTATCCCAAATATTTCAATTTATTCTCAATAATAAATATTTTTATGTCAATTTAAACAGGGGTAGTGATTACAACAGGAAATCGCATAGTTTTCGTTTCTTTTTGGTACTTGTAATACTCTGTATTATAAAGCATCTGGTCTAAATTGTACTTAATCATATTTATGTTATTCTGGACACTCATGAAATTGTACATATTTTTAATTACTTCATTTCTCTTGTCTTGTACTTGAACTACGCTTACATGAAGATGTCACTACTTTTCTTCATAGATTTTCTTTTCGAATTTCACCGTATGAACTATACATAACATATTAGCTTTAAACTGTTTGTGTCTCTTAATTAATCAACAGGCGTACATGACGCAGTGCTCCGATGACCAATTGGTTTCTCTTTCGGAAAAAGAAAGTGATTTGTAAACTCTAAGAGGCGGTACCTCAAAATAGGGCTATCGAAACATATTCTTCTCTTCGGAAGTTTGCACGAGTTTCCTGGTAAAACATTAACGTTTCGGTTTCTATGTGTAATATCTATTCTTTGCAACAATAGCTTTACATTGGTTGTTATTCAATTCTTCGATAAACATGTTAATTGTAACTATTATACACAGACTCTGGTAATGACTTTCGTTGTTTTCCCGAAAATCAACTATACAACACTGGTTGAGTAATGAGTGATATTTTACAGATACAATATTGGAATAACACTCTTGTTTACACCAAGCAATCGTTTAAGAAACACACCAGGTGTGAAATTTTGCTCTATAGTATGCCTAACAAATGTTACCGTTTAAATAATTTAATGATGACATTCTACTTAAGAATTGTAACCATGAACCCATCATGGTCCCTCTCGTAGCAGGGATACACGCTGAACTGTATCTGCCATGTATTTATCATGGCATCTCTTATCAATTGTTTATTTCACTGATGAATGCGGGTGATACTATCATAATCTCTAGCTCAACTATCGATGCATGCCGGTTTCGGTTAGTGTTATTAACAATCAATGAAAATTTAGTAAATAAAAACTGACTAATTTGGGTATATGTTATCCATGTATTGTGTGATATATAAGATCCTTACTCAGACCGTTGGTATACGGAATATTCCGTTTGTTGAAGTAGTAGGTTCTTTAACATAATTCTAACATTTTACTGCAATCAGAATCCGTACAATTCTGAAACCTGTCAGGAATCCAAATGCAACTGTGTGGTTCATATTCTACAGTGGACACGCCCTAGGGTGTCAACTGAGTGCTTACTCAAATCTGTCAGAGAGGGCACTTTATTTCACTCGATTTTTGCAAGGTAAGCTCTCAATTTGAATAATCCAGTTTTGTGACTAAAATCATAGACATAATGAACAGTTACACTTTCTCGAGCTCATAGACTTTCTGGTTTTGTTAGATTTAAAAGAAATATTTTCAACACCGATCAAATATCGGTCATATTGGACACTGACTGCGAAATTTAGACAGTGCGAAAAAGAGCATCGAATTTTTGTAAGTGCGGGATTCGAACCAGCTACATCTGGATTACAAACCCAGTGCTCCACAAACTGAGTGATCCAGCCCACAGCTGGTGGTTATCCCTATATATTTCCCTATATTGACAGACGTCACAGTACCTTGCATGCCGTGTAACCTGGGAAAACTTCCCAGTTGTATTCAATACAACCCAACAAGTGGCAGGGAACGGAAGTCACGAGCAACTCGATTTTATTATTATATATAATTACATAAATTAATGGACAATGGAAAACTGACCGGGAAATTTTAGACAACCCAGCGGTCACTAGTATCAATCTCCTTGACTCTCTTTTGTTAGAAACACTACTTTCCATGCATTAAATCCAACTGTTATCCTACTGCAACAACCGTTTCTTATCTGTTCTCATCGAATTGTATATGTTCTTGAAGGCTCTTTCCACATTAGGAATACGTACCAACTATGAAGGATCGTGTGAAGTGCTCCCACGTGTTACTAGCATATTATTCATCCATTTGTCAGTTCGAAGGGATAAGCGTTTCGTAGACAAAAGAGCGTCACTATAACGGGAATTTACGGTAAATTTCACAATAATTTGTTTTATGTTCGATAATAGCGTTGCTGAGATTTACTTTACACCAGAAGGCTTGATATGCAAGGACCTTGGCTGCTGTTCGAACATCTAATATCCGAGTCGTATAGATTGGGCACGGCTATGGAACGTCAACAGGAGCACAGGTGGCGTTGGAACCCTAAACAGAAAGTGCTACTACCCACAACAGAGGTGCTACTACCATAACACAGTGATACTATACCCAAGCAGCTAGGAGGTGCTACTATGCCCTAGACAGGAAGTGCTACTACTCCTAAGTGACGACGATGCTTCTGAAAAAGGTGGCGCCTCTACTCTATATAGATTAGAGTTCCTTAATAGTTTCTCTATAAAGGAACTCTAAAATAGACGACGTTAATACAACTTCAGGCGGACATGCTACTATAAATGAGAGGCGATACTAAACTAAACGGAAGGTGCTACTACTCCAAGTTGGAGTAGCTACTACCCTAAACCTTAAACAGGGGTCGATAATACTCTGCAACTATATGACCGGTCTCCAAACAAATCGCATGTGAAGAGTAATGCCATTAAAACATTCGGGTTATTTCTTTTGTAGCCTTAAAGAGGTACAGTGTTTCAAACAAAGTTTAATTTTCAGTCGCGTAACATATTTGAGAATAGTTTAATGGAAAACAATTTTCTGTATGGAAGTCGAAATGATATCACGAGAAACAAAGAAACGAGGAAAATTCTCGCTTACATTTATATATTAAGTTAAGTGAAAATAAATGCAGTATTCTTCATACCAGATTTTACCTGCTGAAGTTATAGAGAGTACGGTATAACCATACTTGTAGGCTATGTGAAAATCGTTTCACAGATTACGTACTTCATTGAACAATTATTATATAGTGAAAGTGATATCGACTGGGAAGCTGTATTAACAGCATGACATGAATAGTATTTTTGTTAGGGTAATTTTATGATTACCGCATGTTAGTTTTATTTTTGCTCATCGTGTGAATACGTACCGGTAACTCTGCAAAGAGAGGCAGACGGAAGCGGTTAAATAGTGTTATTTTCCGACCGTGTATATAGTTAAAAGAACTGACAGGGGTGTATATTTGAGAGGGGGACGGGTGGAGGAGGAGAGATGTCGCATCCCCGAAAGTCGATCCCAAAAAGTGAAGCTGACTCTTTGTTCCCCCTTCTTGCGCCTAATTTTCCCAGGTAAGGGTGATATTACAACTACATCTATAGTTTCACCATCTGCTTGTGTTCTTGGAATGTGGAATCGAAACATGTTGAAATGCACTTTACACTAATTGGATTTTATTGCGCGGTAACATTTTCTCTTTCATATTTTCAAGGTAGAATGTTAACAGTGTTGACACCGAAAACAAAGCCAGGTCATGTTAAGAAGTTTAATGTGTTAGATTTGGCATAGCAAACCCATCTCCGTTACAGAAAATAAACATTGTGATAAATAAAGAAAAAGAAAAACAATTCGAGCACATGTGGCTGTATGATGTATATCATGTTAGACTTGATCATTATACAAGTTTTCAGCCAGTGTGTGAAACAAATACGTAAAACCTGTGATATCTCCCAAAACAGATTTGCTTTAGCTGTTTGGAAAAGTTGTTCATAGTTGTCTTTATCATTAGACCTGTAATGAGGGTTGGGTATGTGTGTCTCCTCTAAATGATGTTTTTTCTTTTACCGTGTAGTTTAAAATCACACCTGTTTGCTTCAAATTCACTTTTGGCAGAATACTTTTCAACTGTCATATGCAATTATTTCGAGTTATTTGGTGTTGCTTAGTACACGCGTTTACAAAGTAGAAACAAACAACAACAACAATACTGGACTGTATATCGTAAAGAGTAACATCCCTCTCCTAAAACTTGCACCAATGATACAATTGTGTTAAAAATGATAACAATAACGACCACACTACGTATATGGCTATTCTCCAGAGTAGATCTGACCAGACCGGTGGTTAATTGACTGACCTCAGCAGAAAGTCACCAACGAGCTGGTTAATGAGGAAATAAACAACGTACACTCAAGGCCGTAAGGCAGATTAATGAACAATGTACTACATTTTGGCAAAACTATAGATATTTACCATGATAAGAAATTGGTAAAGCGCTATATCATTGCGGAAAATTTTTAAACATTTACTTCACGTATCTCTTCAATTCGGCCAATCGGCGAGAGGACCTTTCTCCAAAGGAATAACCAGAAGAGTTTAATAGTGCACTGTGGTTTGTTTTAGAAACAGGTGGCAGTTACAAAGTATTATCGACCCTGTTTAGAGTTGTAGCGACTCCAACTTACAGTAGCAGCACCTTCCGTTTAGGATAGTATCGCCACTAATTTACAGTAGCATCGCTACCTGAAATAGAAGTAACGTCGCCTGTTTAGCACAGTAGCAGCACCTTTTTACAGTAGCACCGTCACTTAGTAGTAGGAGCACCTCCTGCTTAGGGTATAGTAGCACCACATGCTCAGGATAGTAGCACCTCTTGTTGAGGGTAGTAGCACCTCCTGCTCTGGGCTCTTTAGAGGGTAGAAGCACCTTCTGTTTAGGGTACTAACACCTGCTTAGGGTAGTAGCACCTTCTGTTTAGGTACTAACACCTGCTTAGGGTAGTAGCACCTACTGTTGAGGGTAGTAGCACCTCCTGCTCATGGCCCTTTAGAGGGTAGTAGCACCTTCTGTTTAGGGCAAGTAGCACCTGCTTAGGGTAGTAGCACCTTCTGTTTAGGGTAGCCTAACTCCACCTGTGGTCCTGTTGGCTTTTCATATACGACGGTCACTCCTCTCATATCATACGCGCTTGTTGACGTGCAAAAACGGCAAGGAGACTGGTGTTGCTAAGTGACAACGAAAAATGTCATCTGCTTCTCGTGTCTATGTACATTTTGTACAGTGTTAATATAAAGCTTCGTGTGTTCCAGCTGCAGTTCGAATGTTTGAAAGAAAATACTCAAAATGGCATTTTTAAAATTGAAAATTGCAGTAAACATTGGAAAAATGTACCACTGATGTATATTGCATTGTATTCGTAGCTGCACAAGAAATTGTAGCTATGACCTTAATTGCTGTATAGAATACACATTCAAGAAGTACTATATTAGAGTTGAGTGCTACTAGGCAGCTCGTTCCATGATCCTCCATCGTTGGTATACGTTTTTGTTTATTCTGTTTTATTTTTTCGTGCGTTCCTAGTTGACAGACGGTCTAGATTTATACATTATATCAGCCGATGATAATTGCTACGATCGCCCGCTTAGAAATACGGCACAGCAGTTTCACGAAACGAACAATCAAGTCAAACGATTACACGCGAGTACACGTCCAAGTTGGCTTCGTCATAAACTTTAATTAAGTTCCTACATTCTTTCAAACAATCAAACTGAAGATGGAACGAATATATAGCACTTTCATTGCTATACGCAATGTTCATAGATATAATTCAGCAGGAGAAAAAGGATCGGATTCGCTGTTACTTTGCAACACCAGTATCATAGCCATATCTAGAGAAAGAGGAAGTAACGGTAATATCAAAATAATCTTCATTTAAACCTAAACAACTATTCTCATCACAATTTTTTCTCTGTGTCTCTAAACTATTACACTGGCGTTGACCTGTTTTAACGGACCTCGAGGTGACAACAGGCCTGCTAGAACGCCTGCAGCAGTCAGATTTATCTGTTTCGAACTTCCGTAGTAAAAGATAAATTGTGCCAAAGATTTGGTTGTTATAAGAAACTGTTCTTGAGTCAATGGTTACTGTAAAGACATTAACTTTTGAAGTTTTAGAGCATTTAATACATGATATATTATCATTCAGCAGGTGGTGAATATATCGACTTCTTTACCATTGTTTGTCACTATGATATCATGGCAATTAAATCTTGATTCAAATTTAAGACAGTTCTGCGAAACCTTGAACCAACCTAAGTATGTTACTCAACTGGATTTAATATTAGAGACTTGAGCAAATTGAATTTTGAGACAAACTATTATATTGTTGGATTCCTAATTTAAACGAGGAACACAGAATGAAGACACAAGACGAACAGTTTCACGTTAAATAGATTAATTGATAACCGCTTACCATCGATGCTTACTACGGTTTAAATTATATGACAATGATATGACAGGAAGGACTGGATCCAATTTTCACTATAAAAAACTCCTTTAAAGGTTCCAAACTGTTATATTAAAACAACCTCTCCGGACTTCATCCCACATTGTAGGCCTAACAAAAGTTATTTCTGAATTGCAACTCTGATTTCAAGTCAATTCAAACTCGACTGAAACTCTGCTGAAACTGGAATAATTACATACACAGAAAACAATATTTTCTAGGATATTCTCTCTATGCATGAGCTGAGTATAACCTCTCTCCAGATAACGAAAAACATAGACACATCGTAACGATTTTCAAACTACAAGCTTAAACACAATATTGAAGCAAACAGACAACAATATTTCCGATAGCTGTGACACAATCGACAATCCCGTTAGCTATTCCATTTTCTTTTTAATATGCACCCATGCCAACAACAAAGACAAACATAAATATTTATCAAAATAGACCCAGTTCACATACAGGGCCACAAACTCATTTCTCAACAATCAAAAGTTAAATATACTCATGCAAACAATAAGTCAAACAAACATTAGATTGAGTGTCAATTGTCATCTATGATAATGGTCAAGGTTACAATAATAATATTCATCAGGCAGTTATTTTTTACGACGCTTAAGCGAAGACGAATATGGGAGAAGCCCGTATAAGGGCATATGGATTATAACTTTCACGTCGGGAGGTTTTCCAATTCAACATTTTAACTCAAATTTGGAATCTTTTCAACTTAGAAATTCATTTCAGATGGGAACACCGTAGATTGCTCTTGGATGAAAAACGCACCTTACTATGACCCGGCCGGGGATCGAACCTGCTGATTGCTAAGCCTCATTGCTTCAATTGCATTCTAATAGTTAGTCAAATCTCTCTAGAGTAGGGTTACTAGATTTTGACCATTCTTAGAATTATAAAGAGTGAACTGGTCAGCAAACCTATCAAATATAAAGTTTTACAGACCAAAAATCAACTACCGGTAAATCTGTCCTGACACAACTTCGACAGCAAACAGTCATTACAATTTGGGACAAATATATCAATACTTTGCAATCTTAAGTCAGTAGACACACATTCGATTTTGGCGAATATAGGAACAAGTTAAGCTTCCCTCAGCTACAAGTGTTTATCACACTGTCAGATTAAACCCAGGCACTGACCAGACACGTTGCAGGAAGTAAACGGTCATTAATCATCCGAATCGAAAATTTACTCAACAAGTAAGATGATAGTCCCGTTACTACTGTCAAATATTAAGCAAACTTGACAAAAACACAGTAAATGATTTCACAATATTCCCCAAGATAATCATGACACCGATTAGAGGGCGTTTTTGTATAAATAACCACAATATGGAACACAACGATTTACTCACATAGCATTTACCTCAACATCACATATGAATAGTAATGTAATAATTCAGAAACAAATCTATTTTAACATATAAGGCAGACACATATCGATTACAACAAAGTTGCAAAAGTTGGTAACAAGAAACCCTCAACAGGTGGTTCACATGTACTTTTAGTGATATGGGTAGTAGGTATTACTGGGAAAGTATTGATACTTAGTCATTAATCTACAATCCACCAAATTACAATCTAGACGGCCTCTTGATTATTTACAGCAGATCTGTCGAAGTCAAAAATAAAAAGGGGTGGGCACGAGATATATCAATGATATAAACAATATAAGTGATGAAAACCAATAACGGAGAACGTGACTTTCCCGAGAAGAAAACATTGGTGGCGAGTTAAGTTCCATAGACAAACGGGTATTTCCAGTATGATAAGCATAACAAAGACGAGAGGATGTTAAATTAACCATACAATCTCGCGGAGCCACGTGGAAAAGTGGGCATGAATTCCCTTTCTTTGAAATCATAAAACAAAGGACTCAGAGGGGCACACCGGAAGAACTACGAAAAAGCGAGGGCGTACTCTCGAAATAGCAAAAGCTATCAACCAAAACTCTTAAGAGACCTTGCACTTAATATGAGAATTCCGCAAGCCAAATATGATATCAGCTGTTGTTCCCTTCCTGGAGTTACTGCTTTAACAAGGTTTTCAAGACTTGACCTCTTCTAACATTGAACGACCTTTAACCTACTCTACAACTGAGTTTATAGGCTATACAATATTGCCCTAATCTACCATGCTAATATGAAGTCTGTGGATGCTCAGGTTCTAGACATTACAAAGGTTTTCACATTTTCAAACTTTCAGCTTTGCTGACCTTTAACCTCGGTAAACAAACAAAAGGGACCTTGCACTGAATTCACGAAAGCCACATGTAAATACGACATCTGCTGTTGTTAATTTTCTGTTTTCAAGATTTGACCACTGCTGACTTAAAATGACCTTTGAACTTCTCAAGAATAGTGTAAAAATTTTACACAGAATTGCACTAACCTACCATGTAAATTTGAGCTTCCTTGATGTTTGGGTTCTGGGGATCAGGGACTTTTGAGATTTTCATGTTTTAACCTCTGCTGACCCCATGTGACCTTTGACCTCCACCAAAAGCTTTCTTTGTACTAAATATGATGGAGCCATATGCCCAATATGAGATCTGCTGTGCAACTATCTTAAGATATTATTTAAAAGCAAGGGCATCACACACACACAAATATAGGCCCTACAGTATAGATTCCAATGCTTGCTTATGGCAACAGAACCAATAAAGATTTGTTTAACTCATCTCCTGAATAGAAACAGCTTTCTGGATCTCAATCCAGCAATGAACTACACAAGCAGTAATGCAATATACTGCAATGTTAACTTTAAAATGTAAAAGACGTATCTCTGGTTCCCACCCCAATACGTCGCCTTAACAATCCATTAACTCATACCACATTTATTTTGATTTACAGTGCTTGGGTACAAGAGAGCACCTTTAAGCCATTCTCTAAAGAAGAGGAGTAAATAAATTTGACTAAAAGGAAAATACAAAATTTGCATATCCCCTCCTCTGATTTGAAAATCCCTGACATGGAACTGACCCTGCACACAGGTCACTACTGGGAACCTGAAGTGAATATCATGAGTTGACTCATTATACATCTAAGTGGCAAGCAAAAATGCAGGTGACCATTGAACTGGCCTGAATTTCTCCCCCACCTTGAACTGGCCTGCCCCCCCCCTCCTCATCTTCACTACTATTCCACCTTTTCTTCCAAAGAGTTACAATATTCAAAAGATAAAACAAACTTTTGTGCTGTTGAGTAATTTTTTGAAATCTATTTTAAAATGCATAAAAAAGTGAAAACAATATTTGAATTCTATTAGCCATTTGTAATGTAAGGCTGATACCAATAAATTATTATATTACATCACAATACCAAAACCAACATAAAATTTCCTACAAGGTCTGATATTACAGTACCATGAATAATACAATGATACACTGTTTGAGGTTTACTGTATTTGTCACCTGATTAATAAATCAGAGTGTATTGCATGTGATAGGCCCACAGCAAGAGTATGCTGCAGGTTGTAACTAACATCAGTGATAACTTAACTTAAACATGCTAAATGATTCGACCACATGTGTTGTATTTTAAATTTCTATCCAAATGCTTATCTACTGAAGATAAATGATGTAGTGTACACATTTACAACGGTTGATCCTATACTGTTACTACTGGATGGGATATAGTAAATGTTCTTCGGAAAGTTGTATCCATTATGGTGAGAGGAGGCAGAGGGTAACAAACCGAAGATAGAATAAACATTTATGATCAGTAAACGGGTGAATACATATTGTAATTTCCTTTGCTGAAAGCAAGGACCCTAAAATTACATTTAAAGTTGGTAGCTTGATTTTGGTTTTCTTCAAGAAACCCAGAATAATTATCCAAGAAAAAATAAAGTTTTATGTTTAAAAGAGGTGTTTGAGATATATATACTGTATATGTGATCACATAATTAAGAAATCAGTGTTTTGCATGTGATACAGTAGCCTACATGATACATGCACCTCAATAGTATGCTGCAATTATACCCTCAAAATGGGGTATGTTATGTATACATTACCTGCTACGATGCTATGTATTTGGAACACCCTACAGTTAGATTTGGTACAGTGGTGCATACGAAACACTTTTTTCTTATATAACGTTAATTACGACTGTGCCCCCCCCATCCTCTCCATGATTATTACTCCCCATCCCAACTGTTTTACTCATGTGACCCCCTCCCCCTCTACTTTACATGTTGCTAAATCCCTGGTGACAGTGAGATGTGCCAATGCCCCACAACTGCAGTGAGCTATTTCTTTTGTATAAATCAATATAAGTTGGCACACTGAGACGTCATGGCATATGGTAGATGTGAAATAAAGTTATAGCCGGTATATATCCGTTACCTTACTACTCCTTCTACAGTCTTCTGCAAAACTAAGTATTCCTCCCCTCCCCCCCCCCCACCTCCCTCTCAGAAAAATAAGAGCGACTTGAAGAAAATGTGGATATTTATCATTAGGTGTCTGGTAGGTATAAGGGTAATCTACTGTAGGTAGAACTACTCCTTTGAATAAGATCATGTTTTCTGGTTCCTTTAAACTCTGAGGAACAAAATAATGAAAACATGACTTAGAAAAGTGAACCCTCTTCACAAACTTCAAACTTGAATAAAATTTCAGACCAAGATATCAAGATTTAACACCATCACAGTTCATCCTCCAAATCATCTTCCCCTGCATCAACAATCTCAACATCTTCTTGGAAGTTGCTGCAATTTCTACATTTACATAGGTCTGTTCATGGCAGCTGTGCATTCATACAGGAACATCTTCCTTTAAGACATTTGCTGCCTCTCCAGCTATGTACAGCCTGACACACTGAAGCAAAACATCTGGGACAGGTGGCTTCGTCATCCAAGTGATTATAAGGTCATCATTTTCAAGTTTCCATTCATGTCCCTCTGGTGAGAGTGCATCAATCCTTTGCTGTAATGCCCTACGGAGAATAGCAGCCTGGTAGGTGCAGCGCTTCACATGCTGGATCGGAGCATCCAGTGGTAAACTCTGTTCTGAGGATGGAGATGAACAGAACACCTTGTACCATGTAATTGGAGACTTTTTAGTCTCACATTTTATGATATAAATACAATTCAGCTAGAAATATGTTGCAAATTACTTTAAAATTCCAACAGTGAGTAGGCTTAATAAAATAGAAAGATTAACCTAATGTTGCATCTCAAATAGTTTTTTCTTAATTTTTTCTTAATTTTTCTTGGGGAGGACCCCCATATTCCAAAAGTCCTAGATCCACCCCTGAACACTCAATAAAGCACTGATTGAGGAAAGTAATTTACCTTTCATGATCTGTATCAGTCTTCCTTGTCAAGAATCATATGTAGTTCCTAGAACATAGAGAGTGGTACCTCACTTCGGTGCAACACAGTCTTTCCCTCTAATATGCATCAAAATGGGATCATCTTATTTCTGCTCGGCTGCTTGTCGAAGCAATCCTTTAATAAAATGAAATAAGAAAAGCAAATTGTTTTGCATTTTCTGTTGATAAAAATGTAAGTTTAAACAAGTAAGAACTAAGACAATTTCATTTATATACCACATGCTTTGCTCATCTTTTGCTCAGCTTGTATGGATGGACAAAGACACATTACATTTTTTGCAAACCAGAGTCATGCAAAGAAGAATTAAAACAGGTTTTTTTTTTTGGCAGTACATTATCTCTTAATATCATGGTTTAAATGATACAATGGTAGATTATATCTGCTACAAATGATAAAGGAATCAGATGGTTGTTCATTTTGGTATAGCTAGGCAGGCTGACCATAACAATAAGACCTTGCAAACCTTATTCCACTTTTGTTACACTTAGTTTTCTAACTACTTTAATATCTCTATCATTCAAATATTGGGCCACAGTAAGAAAACTATGAAGCCCGTATTTAAAGCCTAGGCTAGTGCCCAAGAAGGAGAATTTGAAACAAAGTTTCAATGCCTACTACCAAATAATAAAACAAATCAGATGACCATGCCACTAATTGAATTATGTTCAGGTCCAACACAGTGCCCTTTGACTTGGATTTTATCCCTCTAGAGCTCCTGACGTTGCATTATTCAACTTCTCTTAACACTTCAACTATGCCACAGAAGTACAAGTATAGTCGTTTAGGCCTAGTATGCTTAGTCTTACCTGAGCCATCGAAAGTATCTGCCTGCTGCAGCTTGTCCTGCACCCGTTTACAACGCAGAGTAGGCTAATGTATAAGTTTCTTTTCCCACATTTAATGCATTGTACAGGCAATACACCAGGGCTTCTGCTTGCTTGCCTCGATCATTTCCGTCGCTTCTTTGTTTCAAATCATATGGGTCCCCAATGGTACTGTCCGTTTTCTTGCAGCGATGATGCGCTTGCTTTCAATGAACCGCTTGTAACACGTGTTGTGGAACCCCATCATATTATGCTGTTGAACACACGCTTGATCGTGGTGTAGGCCTTTATCAAGTAACCCCATGTATTGGATTCGTTCGGCGATTTCACTGTCTCTGCCGCTGAGATTAAGTCAATCTTTAGCGCAGGAAGTAACTTTAGTCCATCGAATATTCGTCAGTGCTTCGACTGCTTCAAACTTCGCAGAATCAATGTGCATTTAGCACTGTAGATGTTCGTGTGTCGGAGACTGACTAGCTCCCGTGGGAGCTGCCATGTTTGTTGTTTTCTACAAAGAGTGCACTCAGAACTCATGGCTCATTGGACAATTCATATCACATGATACAGATATCTCACTAGCGCACGAATTTTGAACGTACTGTAACACGGCAGGTTAAAATATAGTTTGGTCTTTCGAGCGGCATTGCAAAAAAAAACTGCAGTTAAGCACATGGAGCACTTTTGGATCATTAATTCTTCGTTAATTTATGGATTCAATGCTGTAGCGAAATTTTAGTTCCGCAATTGGTGGAACGAAACAAGCAAATTTCGACTTCAGCTGATGGCCTACTGTGACTATAGACTGTGAAGTTGCTATAATTTCACTGTGGCTTCACTTTTCACATGCATCACAACGGAGAGCCCTGATTGATTACACACTGTATTAAAATCGATTCTCCTGCATTTTGGCACTTTTCCTGAAGGAAAATACTTGGGGAGGATTGATATAGACTCTAATAGGTTATGAATTTCTTAAAAATCCAAAATGATACTGTAGTCGTCACAATACAAAAACTAGATTACATGCAGTCATCATGTTAGGTCCATAAAGATGTATTTCAGAGATTTCAGAATACACAATGTGTAATACAAATATGGGACATGCTGTGCATGCCGTAACCAGGTCTAAGTCTGCAACAACACTTCCAGTGTGGGTGCGTTTAGAACTGGTATCTCTGATCACAGTGGATTTGGTCAGGCTTGTCCTAACTGCAACATCATCGTCCTGAGAATGGTCAGTGGGACAGGCTTTTCATCCCTGGCTCTGATAAGTGATGAAAAGTACTTTTATTTAGTTCAGCTGATTCCTCTCAAACTGACCTTCATGAAAAATATCCTAATGTTTGCCAGGGTCTGTAGAGAACGTGTTAATCTGATATTGTCAATCCAGTGCAACTGTTATTGCTAGGAATAAAAGAAGACAATTTGCCAAAATCTGGCTCATCAGGATTTGTAAACCACATAACATATTGTAATACTACATGTACAATAGTCTAGAAGAAATGTTACTGAAATGTTATTTACAAGTAGATACACTGTTCACCTCTAAAGCATATATCCTGTCCAGTTAAAGGTTGTGCATCTAGGTTGTTACACCGTACTTAAAGGGTCTATACAATGAATCCGAGAGAAGCATCGCTTGATGATACCTAAATGCCGTGTGCAAATCATCCCTATGACAACACACTGAAACTCGACACCCAGTAGTGTAAACAATGTAGACAGATACTGATCTACATGATACAGTAGTATACACGCAGTATGTACAATATATATATACACTGATCTACAGTACTGTATGTAGCCGAGTACACTGTTCATCATATACAGCGCTAGCTAGCTTGCCGAGTCGTAACGCTCGTACGTACTATACAAGGGAGGTGTGTGTAACAACTCCCCGCTCCTACGTACACGGCCGTAATTAACTTCACTATTATACTTATACTACAAATATCTTGGTCTAGGTGCATATAGGGCCAGGACACAGTCTACTCGAAATACACAACGTAATTGTTTTTAGCTCTACAAAGCAACGTAGGGCTAGGAGCAGGAGAATGAATTGAAACAAGACGGCAAATCTCTCTGGTAGATTCTTTCGAAAACTGGAAAACGCTGAAGGAGGTCGGTAGTTAGGTAAGTCAAATAACTTTCATTACCGATTCAACTACGGTAAGGATGTTGATGGCCTAGCTACAAGCACTCTGGGCTAGGCCTGTAAGGTTAGTTAGGCCTTACAAGTTACGTTCAGGTAATCTTAGTTCTAAAGTGTCACTGTCAGGACACATGGTAAAAGTATCTGTAATACCGTGACTATAGCCTGAATATCTGATATGGGCCTATTGTAGTTGTATAGTTATATCGTGAATTGCAGCCACCACGGTCGGCTAGGGTATTCCACAATGACTCGGAGTTGGATAGGAATATAGTATTACTAGGCTACTCCTTACTACTAACCTAAGGCCTAACTTTAGAATCCGTACCATATGAATGGGAAAGCTTACTAGGGGCTAGGAATTAGGGTTAGGAAATAGGAAGTAGGGAATATGGTTAGGGGTTAGGAATGGTATGGATTCTAAATTAGTACCTAACCTAATTTTGTGCAGCTAGGAAATCAATTTAACTGTTACTGCGCGAATCTTTTATCTAGTTTCAAATGACTTTCGTGTCTATAACTTCTTACCTACCAAAATTTCTTACAAAATAATACCTGTGTTTATTAGTGCAGTTAACATCACTGTTAGCCTTACATTTCTACAAATGGCAAAGATACCTTATTTCGTTCATGGTATTTTGCGTCCTCCAAAAAATCTACAAGAAGATAAATAAATTGATGTCGGCCTAGGCCTACTCATTATACGAACATTTGATAGGCCTTCCCAATATCACAGATCTATGACAGACAGCATATCACAGATCAAAGTACTAAGTAGCAATCTTTATTTTCTGTTGGTTTTTGCTTACTTTGAAAAAAAGGTAATGCCTGGCCCACATGCTTTATAGTTCATAAGCATAAAGAAAGTGGATAATTTTAAAGTGTTACAAAATAATATTTATATCGGGAGTCATCATTTTGAAGGAAAACGATGCAGGTACATGTGGTTAAAATATATATATGCCTTCCTAGCTAGGAGCAAACATTTGGGTGCATGTGGTTAGAGAACAAAGACTAGTTGTCTGTAGGTGACTAAGGACAGGCCTAACTAGTATTTCTAACCTGACTTCTTTTTTATCTCTTCTGATTGATGTACAATTGACTCATGGCCCACTGAAAAATGGTTAGGCTAGTATATTACTATGGACATTTATAGAATAATTTAACATACATGTGCATGAAGTTAGGATAGTTGGCGATACTATAACTAACTTGGTTGAAAGGCCAACTGAACTAATTTCCTGTTTGTCCTATGCATGCATTGAGAGGTAGGTATAGGCTTTACTTCAACCACATTCACTTTCCTAGTTTCCTTTGTAGATCTAGTTATTTTGCTTCACTTGGTATGTAGCTAGGCTAAGCTTCATTCTAAGGTCAGTGAAACCCAACATAGAAAGTCACATTCTGTTTTGGAACTTTATTTAGTCTGCACTATATAGCCTATGGTATGCAACATTGTTTGTGCCATGTGTTCGTCAGCATTTATTTTTTGTATTTGTTTTCAGTAGATCATCATCTATGCTTCAGAGATGCAAACTCCTCATAAAATCTATCAATATTCAATGCTATGCATACTTTCCAATGGAACAAATTTATACTTGGCCAAATTTGAATCCACCAAGTTCTGTACTATTCAGTGTTTACTGTTTACCAAGGCATGCACTGTTACAACAAGAGGTGAAGGAGGATTAGATTTGGTCTATTTACATGGAATACCCTTCTGTCATTGTTGTAATCTTTGCAAGTAATACATAGTGAATTCAAATCCAGCTTTTGCCCTTCATCTCCAGTACTTTACCATTCTACAACATCTGCGTTGAGAGCATTGACAGGAAGTCATCCTACATATAAACTACCTTCAGTACATAGAGTTACAGTAGTCTCTTGTTAGCAGTATAAAGTCATGTTAGCTCATTAGCTGAT
>KN886016.1:26187-61492 GCA_000934455.1 Apostichopus parvimensis
CCCCCCCCCCTCTAGCGACGTCCCTGAGTACAGCATATAGTCACTTTGCAGATGGAACAAATAAATTAAAGGTACAGTATAATATTAATGCCTAAATTATGTATAAATTGTTAAGGATTAGCCCAGAAAATATAATTAAATCTTTAAAGTACATGACAGTACAACCAAGTAGGAGATCTAGTTAACTGACCAATTATTGGATAGGGGAGGGCCTTTTTTTCCTTCAAGGGTCTTTAAAGTTAGTGATAAACATTTGTCTTCTTTCAAGTACTCAACAAATGGGATGTATTCAGCTGTATTTTCCCTGCATCTTGAGTTGTTATGTATATGATCCGAAGTCCTCGAACTAAAAATAATTGCAAATTTCATATAACAACTTTTAGGTACTGTATGTTGCCCATGCATACGTCACTTAAAGTTCGACACAAATTACAGATAAGAAATGGAATGGTCTCTGAAAAACATAATATATGTTACACTTACTCCACCACACTCACAACTGAACAGGAATGATGCTTACAGGAATGATGCTTACCGCTGCTTACTTCAAAGGATCTCAGGGTCTCTTTTACATACAAACTGTGGACTTTGGCCCCTACCATCCACTATGTGGATCCCAAGTGGAGCAATTTTACCCCCTCCCCTGTCTGGTCCTCCCAAAGGAAAGATATTTATTAAATAATAAATTGAATAATTGAATAATTTTACAAAATTCTGGTTGTGTTTGAAAACCAGAAAGCCATTGGTCTTATTGTGATTCCTTGCCAATTGAGATTATAATCCCAAGCTGTCGTCATTGTTGATTAAATTGATCAGCAAGGTTCTTTCACTGACTGTGGACCGGGCCTACCTACTAAATATGTTAACTTACCATGTTTACAAGCTATTTTTAGCAAAAATCAACTCAAGCCCTGCCCCCTAATAAATGTGCATAATATCACATTGAACAGACAGTATCATGTACTCGCTATCTACCAAAACCTTCACACAAAGTATGATTCAATTTTGAAAATGTTTACATTTGACCCTGTGACCTCATTAATATTCTTGAGATGAGCACCAAAATCAATAGGCTCTTCTACTCACTATGGAGTATATATGTACCAAGTATGATTTCAATCCAATTTGTCTTTGTTTTTGGGAACTTTATGCGATTAGTTTTAAATGAGGAATTTGTCGGAAGACTCATTTACTCATTATCTGCAGAAGTCCTTAATTACTCGCCAATTAATACTCGTGGCAGGCAAAAAACTTGGCTAATATCTTAGTTTGCTGTTTTGTGATGAATACATGTAAAAAACTCAATGTACATGTCAATAGGGTAGGAAAACGTCGTCAAAACGCAAAAAGCTGCTTTAACAATGACAGAGCTACAGAGAGGATAGCTAGCCTATAAATTACTATTAAACTTACCTCTAGATCATTAATCTGTACAGACTATACAGGCTTTTTCCAGTAGTATGTTCAGTTTTTTCTCTCTATGGATGCAGGACTTACGACTAGGCTTAACGTTATGCGTAATGTGAACTTAAAAGAAGTTCATACTTTGTTTGAGGTTTTTAGGATTAAAAAAACAGTGTATCATCACATTAGATTGTAGCCTGCACAGAGAAGCCAAGGTCATAATCATCAATAAAGGGCGCATCCCAGAGATTTAGCATACTTTAAAGGTAAACATCTTGAGAACCATAATAGCTATATACACACATTCCTAGCACGCCAAACTTTCTTTTCTCTTGGACAATGGACATACCAAAACTAAAATTCGACATGAAGTCATCATCTTTACATAGGTAATGGCAGATTCTGCAATAAAGGAAACGTAAAGACGATATCAAGACCATGAATCTGGTTCATTTAAACTTTAAATGATCTACCTCACATGTTATTACCAAAGCAGTCTAGGTAACAAACAATATAGCTGGAGTTGAGTAATGATTTCATTCCTACTGTAGATGGAAGTTTTCAAGGAGCCTTTTTAGGAGGATTCGTGATACCTTTGTGATACATATATGGAGATATAGATGGAAAATACAATACCGTGTAAGTCTTAATAATTTCACTAGATAAGTTTCATTTCTAAGTAGTCCATATGTAAATTGTAAAGTTTTGAAATTGCTGGTCAAAGTAGAGGATTCAATTTAAGGGAGGAGCCTTTAAATTCCTAGGGTTTTGCCATCTCCCCCCCCCCCCCCCGCTACCCCATCACATTTCCTGTGAGTCTAAGTGCCCTTTTTGAACTAACACCCTGTGAGATTTGTGGTCAACAATGTTGCACTGTAGACCTGATTGCAATACTGATAAAGCTGTGGTTTCTGCTCACTCATTTACTATGGTGCTGTGTACTTGTAGTATATATATATAATACACTGTATGTCAACAAGAACTGCTGTCTAGATCACCCTATGACATCACAGTTTTGTTACCATGGTGAACAAATTTGTGAATGAAATCTAGCTGGGATGGAGGCGTGGCCTTCTGTAATGTATCCTGTCTGGATCCCTGCAAGTTGTATGCAAATGTCCGTGTATGATTGTAGCCCTGCTATTAGAATAATACAGGCATGTATGTGTGTGTTGCAATAGAATTTGTAGAGAAGAGCGAGCACGTGTGCACAATTTCTTATGCAGAGTCTCACATCAGTTAGGCAGGACACAGCGCACATGTGCAATAGACCTGTGTATTGAATTTGCGTGGGTAGAATTTTTTACACTATTTAGGTATCCCGGAGCAAGACAGATTGAAAATAAATATATTTCTTGTAATGTTTGTTCAAAACTTTACGTTTTAACTCAATGTGTTGATGTTCACAGCTGCATGTTACACTGTTCCATCATGAACATATATTTGGTTTGATAAGGAACCTAAAACGTTCAATTTTGATCTGGAATAAATCAATGTGCATTTCTAATGTGACAGAGATCGAGGTCTACGTAGTTTCTAAATATTTCTTCTGGTTCAACTGACCCCTGAACCTGGAAAATATGCGACTAAATGTTGATGCCACCATATCATACGTAAACATTTGTCGAAGCTGTTCGATAGACCAAACCATGTGAGAATAATGGACCAATAGTGGAAAGTATATGAAGGATGACTAAAATTTTACTATCAAACATTTCAGAGGTGGTATCCGCGTGTAAGCAAGCGATTCAATTCATAGCATATTGTCCTTCAGTTAGAATGGAAAGAATGTAATTACTACAGACATTTTAAACTTCAGTGTATAATCAGGAAGAAGAAGAAAAACAAAACGAAGAAAGGAAAACAACTGCATGAGGCCGTGGTAGTAATTGCAAGATGGCACAGGAAGCAGGGATCAGTGGGGATCGAGGCGACAAGAGGAACGGGAGGCGGAGGAGAAGGGGCTGGTACAGGTCGAAGGGGCATTTCGCGTGTGTGTAATGACTACGAAGGAATATATACATGCTTTTCATAGAGAAGCTGTTAAAATGATTGGATTTCAATATATATCATACTAATGTTGACATTAGTTTTACTTACAGTCACACAAAAAAAGCCAAGAAACATAACAGCATATAGCCTACAAAAATCGAATAATAGGCAATATATCTAGATTAATCTCTTATGCAAAATACCATTGTACCTAATTAAAGGCCAAACTATGTAAGATGGCGTCGGCTCCTCAGTCCCTTTTATGTCAGCCTATACCGGTTAACCGAATTCGAACCGATGTGCCTGATTTGTTGAAGGGGCCGAAAGCGTCGTAACGTTTATCAGTCCTATAAATATCAACATCCGAGTCCGAAACAATTTTGCTCTTCGAATAGATGGAAAATTAAGGTATCTAAAGACGGGCAAATACGGCTCATGACTCAGACTGAAGGTTCATATTGCGTTTATCTGGAATTTTTAGCATTCCATTGTCACAATTACATATCAGCAACTAGAGATTGACGAACGAGACATTATTTTTACTCGTCGAACCCTAATTAACGAGTATTTAACCGTTTCGTAAAAACTGACAATTTCGTTGGCCCAAACATTTATACATGCAAGTTACACCTTTTTTATTCATATTTTAAACCAAACCATGTCTATCAAGTGACATCAGACGTCAGAAAAACCGCTTGTTTCGCTCATTTTAATGGTACATTGATGTACTCGGGCTATATACTACTAGATGTAATTTAGTCTATTCGAGTAGGCCTACTTGGTCTTTTCGGGGGAAAAAAATACAATTTTGTTATCTCAGACAATTGTGCCTACATACCACACCTTTCTTATTCATGTTGTAAAGTCAACCAATCAGATCATCTCCATCAGACGATAATAAATGCTCCTGTTTCGCTCGTAATACGTATATTGATGTACCATAGAACGATTTGTAGCTGAACAAAAAACATACTATACCGTATATTGATACAGTATTGTATATCTGACCTTGCACTGTATTTAAACTGTGATGGTTTTAGTCATGATTTCCTTGTTTATGTTGTACTGCATCGAACTGTATGGAAGCCGGTAATTCATGAAAATTCTAAACAGGTTTTCGTTGTTTTATTATCGTGGACTTAGTATAATATGTGTGTGTTTGTTTGTTGTATATTATAATATAAATTTACATTATTACAATATAAGATCACATTATCATCATCAGTTTGGCCCTTTTGCTGTTCCATACACAACATGCAGTGTTGTGTCGAAGTTAAAATGTTCAGCACATTGATCAACAATAAGTGTACTAACTGGCGTCGCAATACGTCGCAATCCAAGTGACCTCTATATATACGTCGTTCTTACCCACACATTCAATAAAGCTACCTGTTGTTCATTATTGTCAGTTGTGTTCGTTCACATACACATGATGTTATTCTGGATGTTACACTGTGCTTTCCGCATAGCGCGTTTTACACAGCATTTGGTAAGTATGAAAGATAGACTAGGCTATGTAAGGCCCGTCTAAGATATATCAATCAACCGAAGCGATATTAATCGTCTAGAAACCAGCTACTATTCTATATTAACAGTCTAGTCAATCAATGAAAACAAGATGACTTGAATCGAAGACTTAAATGAAGGCTTCGGCGACACGTCAGAACTCTTCCTATTCCCATCTGATGGTGGGCAGAAGTCTGCACGATTAACGAGTCAGTTACTACAGATAAAGGCTACACTCTAAAAAATGATTAGTACCGGTATACTTACTTCCCAATAGTTAGTGCAATTGTTCTCAACAATTGGGGAAACATAGCATTTGAAACATTTTTAGGGTTTCTTCTCATCTGGGTTTATCAGTTTCTTTCCTTAAAGTCTCTATGTGTGTTTGCCAAATTTTAACTTCGATCTTTCCAGCTAACTGCCCTAACAGCTCAGTGAAAATAACACCGATCTATGCACTTCTCATATTAATAATCATTATTTTTATGAAGTTGTCTGTCGTTAAACATTTTGAGCTGAATAAAATTCGCCAGGATTTTTTAACGAGTCCGTAGATTTTACAAACTTTACTCAAATTTTACAAGCTCCACAACAACGTTTTGTTTACCGTTAGGCATAAGACTTACGAGAGGACGATACGAGTATATCTAGGTTACAGTTGTGTGTAATGAGCATGCTGATATGGACGGTCGCAGTGACTTTTTACGGTAAATCGTTCGCACCATAAGGGCAACAGAAAATAAATTTCTTTCTTTCGATTGGGACAGCTTTTCTCTATTAAACCCATCTGGCCAGAGCGCATTTAGAATATGAAACATTGAATCAGCGTCGGAAGATTGTTTTCCGAAATTCATCAGCAAACACGTATTGAGGCTTTAACTAGTGGGTAATATGTTTCTTCAGTTATAAAGTAAAACATAATGTTGCTTGAGATGTAGCACTTTCATTTCTTGTTTTGCTTCTTATGGTTGCTGCTTGGTATTTCTTTTAATATGATAGTTAACTTACAATCCGAGATCAAGACAAAATAATAACACGCTTATAATGGCTTATACATATATTTTATATAACTCTTCTTTCAATTGTAATATTTCGTAGGAAGATAATTAAGTAATTATGAACAATCTGCAAGATATTTTACAAAACTTTCCACTGGTCGCTGCGATCTAATCTTCCCCAACTGTTCCTCATCCCTTACAAAGAATATGATAAGGTCATTGCTCTAAATCTCACCACCTCCTCCTCCTCTTCCCATGCGAAGGAATATTTTAATTACTTGAGATTAAGCTGCATCCTCAACCTGTCGTCTCTGTGAA
This sequence comes from Apostichopus parvimensis, assembly GCA_000934455.1. Classification (NCBI taxonomy): domain Eukaryota; kingdom Metazoa; phylum Echinodermata; class Holothuroidea; order Aspidochirotida; family Stichopodidae; genus Apostichopus; species Apostichopus parvimensis. Next base: position 32,406 of record KN886016.1, read on the forward strand.
CTCAAAATATTCTGTAAATAAGAACAAGAAGAAGACATTTTATTGTCTTTATATGATTATTTGCTATCACGACTTTATATTTATGCTACAAATCTTTCAACATACATGATTATCCCCACAGGAAAAAACAATTCTTCAATGTCATTGAGTTATAACAATCCTTCACTGCTTATTTTATTAGTGCAGTAAATTTATCGTTGCAGGACACAATAAACAAAAAGTATAACACGTCGCAAAACGTCGCAAAGTAGCGACTGTACGTGATCTGTTTTTCCTTCCTTCCGCGCAGCAACTAGCCGTATTCTGCTGCATCATTCTCCAATATACGTTACATACACATGCAGTGTAGTGTCGAAGCAAAATTTCGTTTCGAGTGTATAAACTGCCGTCGCAAAACGTCGCAAAGGAAACTTGATCTCTGTGTCGTGTTTTCCCCGTTTTCCCTCACAACAACCAAGCTTTCCCTCACAACAACTAAGGGTGTGACCGTTTAAACGGTTAACCGTTTAACCGGCCGCAAATGCACTATCCGTTTAGAAAATCACAAACCGTATAAACGGAAAATTAAAAAAAAAATTCAAATACATATTAAACATGAAAATGATTTAAAAATATGTAAAGAACTGAGTAATGTACTGCAAACTATCAATAAAAAACAGAAAAACGATGTTTTAGGCATGAATAATGTGTTCAACATAATTATAGTAGTAGGCCAACAGTCATGAAACCCATGATAGTGTCGTCAATTCGTTTTCTCAGTTTATATTTGCGACATATATCACCCGTACATGTAGCCTACATCGATCAATGGCATGGTGAAATCCCGTGTGAAAGTACGTTGACCCTAAAAGACGCAAATGGTCGTTCTAAGTACCGTAATAACATTAACAACACAAGGTCAGTTTGCTCTCTCAGGTCCGCCCGTGTACAGCCATTTTTTCACACATGGTATTATACTGTGCATGTATTGCGGGCGATATTAGCTTTTTACCGTCACGATAAATAGTTCAAAAATTATCGCGATTTTTCGATAATTACGATAATTTTTCCCTTAACAGAATTAGCGTAAATGTCAAGCTTTGAGAGGACGGAGAAAGAGAGATATATGGATGGGACATTCAAAGAGAATATCTGAAAATCCTTACGATATTTTTCACAAATATTGATGCTTAGATAGTGCTTCCTCACAATCAACGAGCCGCCCCAAAATTCGCTCCGCTTACGTAAAACTTTTATATATATAACACGTGGAAAAACACGTGGAGTTTTTACACACATAATTCCCACTGACATTGGTCACAGAACATAAGTAGGTCATCGACATTCGAACTTGCCCAAGTTCATCGCACCATGGGAACGATCGCACAACACATTGAACATGATGTTACATTTTCCCGCCATCTGGACGCCGAGTGTAAATTTTGGTGTAATATGCAAATTATGAATGGTACTGCAGTGCTGCGCGGTTAAAACTTAACCTATTGCGACACAAATTTTGGGAAGCTGTTGTTGAAGTAACTTTTGTATCAAATGTAAATTATTCTGTATGGCCCGTGACGTCGCTGAAATCGGAGGCTGCTCAAACCAGTTTCAACTTGATTTTAACAACCCATCGCACAACACTTGCGTGCGTAATTTGTTTTCTAAACATGACTTTTAATGAGTAAGCAGGAAAGGTGGGTAAGTTTGCTAAGTTAGGCGAGTTTTTCTTTAAAATCTTGTAATAGATAGACAAATATATTGTTTTTTTCAAAAGTTACGATGTTGCCGAAGGCCGAGTTATATAAATTCAGTGATCTAAACTTCTGAAGACCACGAATACTGATCATGTGTGTTATTCTTTTCAGCAATTATTACACGAAATGTTCGCAATATTATTGGGCCTAACTAATAATTATAACATACATTGATCGTCGTCTTGTTGCCTGAATTGCTACCTGTTGAAAAAAAAACCCTTAATTATTGTACTCATAATGTTCTATTTTCATTAATACTAATAGTCGAGTGACGGTGCGTCGAAAAAGCCGCGATCGGGAAACGGCGGTTAAACGGTTAACCGACTGGCGGCGATCCGGTTAAACGGTAGCGAAATATCCGTTAGGTCAAACCCTTATCAACAACCAAGCTAGTTCCTGATTCGTTCATTGTTCGTTCATATGTGTATATAGTTAGTGCAAAATACTTTCAGGAATTTTCCCGATTGCGCAATGCTAATGTGTATGCTAATGGCCACTTTATCAACGCGATGCAAAGCGTCCCAAATTGTAACAAGAGTCGCAAAGTATCGCAAGAAGATATATGCGACCCGCAGTCTTTATTCTCTTTATCTCCTCAAAACGAGTAAATATTAATAAAACAGAGTAAGTAAATGTACATAATACGAAGATAGAAATATAAGCAAAAGAACAATGTTAATGTAAGACATAAAAGTGCAAATGCTGTATATGCATGTATAGGCCTAGACCTATGTGTGTAAATATAGGAATCTTAAAGATTAAGCCCCTAGCCTAGGTAAAACTTAACAACAAACTATTACCGATCTTAATTATCATAAATAGTATTAAATACAAACTGAACGAATACTCAAATCAAAATATCAATAACGTATCTTATATTACATGCTGAACAAATCGTCTACAGATCCATCTGTATTAGTAATGTGAACTTCGTCATTTATCTTCTGCAATCACAGCTGACGTCTATGGCAAGCTAATAGCTCATTAATTAGAGACACCACGTTTGTTGGTTGAGATATGCATTGCGACTATACTGCGAGAGATTGTACGACTTTTTCTACTACAGTATAGTGCTAGTACAATCAGGGGATATGTTATTTAAATGGATATACAACGGTTTCGTTACACCTCTAAAATCCCATCAATAGATACCTCAAATTCATCCATCCCATAGGACGATTTAATGAGTTGATTGACAGTTCTTGCTGGTCTTTTCAACCCAACCTAAACCCCCCCCCTCTCCTTATGGAGTGATTCTTTTCATACTTAACATAAAAAGTTGAATAATATGTTGAACCTGTAGTTGCCGAGATGTGTTAAAACTACATACGATATTAAAGGACGACGGCTGGTCCACATTCTTTAACTTAATTACACACATCGTGGAAGGATAAACTGTGAGATCAATGATAACAAAATAAGATTTAAATTAGATGTTTTTCACGGGGTTTACCTAAATTTCCCATCATTTCTATGAATTTTATCTCATCGCCCTACATGCAATGTGTAGGGAGATGAGATTATGCACTTCACCCCACGTCAGAAATGTGAGGAAGTGTGTGATAGTGCGCGTGTTGGATGTGACACTTATTTGTAAACACTGTAATTCATATCCTCATGGTGGAGTTACATCATACTAGGTATTGCTTATTGTGTACAATAACCCTACTGTTTCCTGTGATTTTCAGTGGTCATGTGGGGTCAACATCGATCAGAGTCTGAACATCTTGTAAACAGGATAACTCAAGGAGTACATCTTTCTTGAACTTCGTACAAAGTGTTAGATCTAGCTTGCTGAGTGCAAGAACCCTATTGAAATTAATAGACGTCAAATGAATTCAACAGGTGTCAAATTATGAAAACCTTTTAAACATCATAACTCCAAAATATAAACTACAATTAATCTGTGAATTATCCAATGCTATGGTAAAATGGTTGGTCAAATTCAGTTCGGTTTAATATTCTGAAGGGCTCTATAATTCTTCAACAAAACATGCAGACATCCAGAAAACGAAATTTGCTTCAAAGAGTTGATAGTCTCAAATGGTGGAACGAAAAAATGCCACAAGGTGTCAACAGGTTATCTAAAAAATTTTCCGTGATGTATACTGGATGACTTTCACTTTGGCAGTAAGTTGTGAACATGTTTCGCAGTGTATAAACAATGTCACGTAGAGCTCACATTCATTAAAATATATATTAAAAGGATGGTTGGTGACAGAGCTGATTTGCTAGTTCAAAATTTGTAAGAGAAAATGTCCATTTATCCATCGACTATGTGTCTATATTTCACATAGTAAGACTGTTCTTTCTGGATACTGAAACATTTTGGAATAAAAACTCTATGCTGTACAATTCTTACCAGTGGATTAAATGGTTGATTCACACAAGAGAGTGCTACAAATTAAGAACTGAAAATTTCTGATCTTTTCTGGTTCTCACTTAATTCTTGGACAAAAAAATCACTTGCTCCACATTAGTCATATACTTATCTGAAATTTTGAGCAAATTGTATAGCAAGGAATCACAAAGCAAACTAGCTTTCTAATTACAATATGTATTGACATTTCGGTTTCCATGTGACCTTCTTCAGCAATGGCTAGAGATGAAGTCAAAGTAAACCCAAGCAAAATGCTTACACAGATTGCTGCCCTTACAGGTTTCGTTTTGACAGTAAGTTATCCCCTATCTAACATTAGGCAACAGATTGCTAGAGCAAACAAACGTAGCAGTGAGGACGGGACCTATTATACATCCTACAACTCAAAATGCGTACGGAGTAAACACTGGTTTTAACTACTGAATACGAACTAAAACAGTATCATCTTATTTTATAACTTCAATTTACGCAGATTTGGAAAGCATAAAGAGACTCTTTTTTAGTCTCATTTTCGAGGTGTTTTAAAACATGTTGTTGTCAGTATTCCCAGTATTTCCAAGATGGGAGAAGGGGGGGGGGGGGGAGGGGTGATATTTATTATATCGGTTGTACCAAAAACAATGTGATTAACCTTGTTATATTTCATCTCTCCATTACTTGCATTGTTACTCGCCGAGCATAACAACAAACTAATGTACTCTTAGTAATAAATGCATTATAATGCTATCCATATTTTCTGCTTTATTAGTGCGGGCGGTTTTCTTTGGGTAGTCATTTATCTTTGTGATTTGATATGACGAGATAGCGAGCAGGAAAATAGCTTCACTGAGTGTGCTCTCATGTTAAACTGCATGTAAAAAAGGAATGAAGTTTTGCTCAGACATACACTCACAAAATTCAAAATGTCTTCTTTCTTTTATATGAATAATTGACTAATGACCAATCTTTCAAACTTATTTCCAGAATTGGTGTGGTTATCCTTTTTATGGTCTCGCACATATCACTATTCAATTATGACATGCATATTTGTTGTCATATTTTGAAGCAACATAATTTTTTTATTTTCGATGTAATTCCCAGAAAGATCAAAATCGCATACAGCAAAAAAAATCTGATTAACTAAATCGTAATACTATCTATAAAAACAGTTGAGCCAGGACATGTTTAGCATACTAAAGTACAGTTATCATATTGACAAATTTGAATCATTCTAACTTAACTGCAAAATTAGGTCAAAAATGTGTAGTTTTTAAAATGTCCACCCAAATTATGCTGTGTTTGTGGAAATCTGTAAATCTTTGACCTACAACCTCATATACATATCGTCATGATATTCTCAAATTGCCTATCCATTGTACCTTCATAGTATCGCAGATAAGACTATGTCAAAGTAATTAACAAATCGCCTCTCTGGTATTGAATTACACAATTAAGTCACATACATTTTGTAACCACCGCTTAGTACTTCCCACATCGTTTGTTGCTCAAACTTTCTATTTTCCCAATGTTCATTTGATACAGGTACCAGCAACACTTTATGATCATGATATTCTAGACAAAGTCACTCCTATCAAAAATAGTGTGTCCATCAAAGTAGAGAAACTACGACCTTGTATAACTGTCATATTGTTTGTTTTCTCTCTTCGTTCACAGTGTGCAACCATGTATGATTCCGTTCAGGTAATGTCGATGTTTTCCCCCCTCTTAATATGTACACAGTGGCAGGGAACTAAGTTTGCACATAATATTAAGTTTTCCTATTTATATATATTTCGTCACCATCACACTTTATCGATGGCGGTCATAAGAAATCATAAGGTGGAAAACTTCAAAACTGAAATATGATATTTGATAATAACCCAAGAGTCTTCGACATATGGCAAACATGAATGTATTCCAGCAGAATGTGTACAACTACCTAATGTATTTCGCCTACACTCCATACCTTTCATTGCCTTTGGCAAAAGTTATGCGGTCTCTATGGTCTGTGACCAAAACACTGTACTCATAACTATACTTTGAATCTCTAAGTCGATAAGACAATGCTCGACTCAAACTGAGGACTCTAACAATGTTACTATGTTAGAGATACATATACATAATAAAGAGTAACGCATTTCTAAGATGCATAGCACATGTAAATGACGGAACAAAACAAAATAGGTAAATGTGCTAATTGCTGTTTACATAAAAAGACTCTTTGGATAGTACGTATTGATTTAATTGAAATTGCTATTTAGTTATCAATTAATTCTCTGAGAACAGATAAGAGTAACATACAGTAGGGTGCGGATCGAAATAGTTTTAGTTTGAACTATTATATATTGTACAAGTAAAAGAGACAACTTCTTGAATGTTTAATTCCGTGTTTTGGAGGATAAATAATACCTGACAAATTCTAAAGATGTGAAGTATTTAAAGTAACTAAATGTGAAAATGGTATCGCATATTTTCTATCCATTGTACGCTCTCATGTTAAACTAAATGGAAGAAAGGAATGATTTATCTTTAAACAAACACTCACAAAATTCGAAATGTCTTCTGTTCTTCTATGAATAATTGACCAATGATCAATCTTTCAAACTTATTTCCAGAATTGATGTAGGAATCCTCTTTATGGTCTTGCAAATATCACTATTTTCTAATGAGATGCATATATGTTGTCATGTTTTGATGCAACATATCTTGTTTATATTCTATGTCATTCCCCAAAAAACATAAAACTTGCATTCAGCAAACAAATTCGGATAAATGAGATAGTCATACTTTCTACAAAAAATGTCAAGCTACGGCATTTCTAGTACACTACAGCATATATATATTTATGCTTAAAAAATCAATCATATTAATTTATCTGCAAAACTAGGTCAAAAATTGTTATTGTTTCAAACTTTCACCCAATTTTTTGCTGTTGTGTTTTGTGAAAATCTGGAAATCTTCGACCTGCAACCTCATATACATATTGCCATGTTGTTCTCAAATTATCTATCCATTGCACCATCATAGTTTCGCAGATAGGACTATGTCAAAGTAATTAACAAATCAACCTCTATTGGAGAAAACCATTCAGTATAAAGCGCCGAATACACAATAAAGTTACATATATTTTGTACCCAACGCACAGAACTTCCCACATTGTCTGTAGCTCAAACTCTCTATACTCCAAATGTTCAATTGATAGAGTTATCAGCACACTTTATTATCATGATTTTATAATTCTAAACAAAGTCACTTCATCTAGAATTTTCTGTACATCAACATCAGAGAAACTATAACCATGTCCAACTGTCATATTGTTTGTTTCCTCTTTTCGTTCACAGCAAGATATGAAACATCTCTTTCGGGTAAATCCGAAATCAGAGAGAGATTTTCGTTCACAGTGTGCAACCAAGTATGATTTCGTTAAGGTAATGCCAACATTGTTGTATCTATTAATGTGTATTCAGTGGCAGAGAACTATGTTTACAATAATATTAAGTTTTCCTATTAATATAGATTTTGTCACCTTCACATTTTATCAAAGACGGTTATAAGAAATCAGAGAGGTGGAAATCTTCAAAACTGAAATCTGATATTTGGTAATATCCAAATGTCTTTGACATATAGCAAACATGGATGTAGAATGTGTACAACTATCTAACACATTTCGCCTACACTTTATACCTTTCATTGCCTTTGGCTTGACCAAAACACACTCACAACTATACCTGTAAACTCAAAGTCTATAGGACTAATCTTTCGACTACAACAATGTTGTTATGATAGAGATACATATACAAAATTGAGAGTAAAGTATTTATAATAGGCATAGCATCTGTAAATGACGGAACAAAACAAACTAGGTAAATCTGATCAATGCTGTTTTACCAAAAATAGAAAACATACTCTTTGGAAGGTACGTATTGATTTAATTTCCAATTGCTATTTATGGCCTTTATTAATAATGAACAGACGGTTTGCTCGTGTAGTCATTTATGTTTAAAACTTCATATGGCTAGATACCGAGCAGGAGTACAGCACTACTGAGTGTGAATACAAACTTACGGTGAACTACGAGTACAGCATAGTTATCAAAGCATTCTCTGAGAACAGATAAGAGTGACATATTACTATTTGATAATGAGATGCATATGTGTTATCATGTTTTGATGCAATATATTTTGTTTATTTTCGATTTCATTCCCAGAAATATCAAAATCCCATACAGCAAACAAAATCTGATTGTTTAAATCGTTATACTATTTAGAAATAAAGCAGTTGAGCCAGGTCACTTTTAGCACACTTAAGTAAAGATTTTATTTTAAAGAACCACTTTTATTTTATTGCAAGACTAGGTCAAAATTTGTTATTGTTTTAAATCTTCACCCAATTTTTTCTGTGTTTGTAAAACTCTGTAAATCTTCAACCTGCAACCTCATATACATATCGTCATGTTGTTCTCAAATTGTCTATTTTTTGTACCATCATAGTATCGCAGATTAGACCATGTCAAACTAATTAACAAATCGCTCTTTATTGGAGAAAACCATTTCAGTGTAGAGTGCCGAATACACAATAAAGTTACGTAAATTTAGTAACCAACACAGTTCTTCCCAAATCGTGTGTAGCTCAAAACCTGCATACCCCCAATGTTCATTTGATAGAGGTACCAGGAAACATTTTATGATTATGATGACTAAGTCACTCTATAAAGAATTTTCTGTACATCAACATCAGGAATTGTAACCCCGTATAACTGTCATATTGTTTGCTCTCTTTTTTCGTTTACAGATTTGTTTGCTACTTCTCCTTATGGTAATGTCGAAATTATTTTTTCTCTTAATATGTACACAGTGGCAGGGAACTAAGTTTTCAAAAATATTGATTTTTGCCATTAATATAGATCTCGTCACCTTCACATTTTATCAATGGCGATTATAGGAAATCAGAGAGTTGGAAAACTTCAAAACTGAAATCTGATATTTGGTAATATCCAAATGTCTTCGACATATGGCAAACATAGATGTTGTATGTGTACACCTATCGAATACATTTCGCCTACATTTTATACCCTTCATTGCCTTTTGCCAACTCACGTTCTCTCCCTGGCCAGTGACCAAAACATACTCACAACTATACCTGTAAACTCAAAGTCTAAAAGACAATCTCGACTTTATCTTTCGACTACAACAATGTTGTTATAATAGAGATACATATACATGATAGAGAATTACGTATTTATATTACGCATAGCATCTGTTAATAGCGGAACAAAACAAAGTAGGTAAATCTGATCGATTCTGTTTACCAAAAATAGAAAACATACTCTTTGGAAGGTACGGGTTGATTTAATTTCCAATTGCTATTTATGGCCTTTATTAATAATGAAAAGACGGTTTGCTCGTGTAGTCATTTATGTTCGAAACTTCATATGGCTAGATACCGAGCAGGAGTACAGCACTACTGAGTGTGAATAAAAACTTACGGTGAATTTAAAGTACAGCATAGTTATCAAAGCATTCTCTGAGAACAGGTAAGAATGACATATTACTATTTGATAATGAGATGCATATGTGTTATCATGTTTTGATGCAATATATTTTGTTTATTTTCAATTTCATTCCCAGAAATATCAAAATCCCATACAGCAAACAAAATCTGATTGATGAAATCGTTATACTATTTAGAAATAAAGCAGTTGAGCCAGGTCACTTTTAGCACACTAAAGTAAAAATTTTTTTTAAAGAACCACTGTTATTTTATTGCAAGACTAGGTCAAAATTTGTTATTGTTTTAAATCTTCACCCAATTTTTTCTGTGTTTTTAAAATCTGTAAATCTTCGACCTGCAACCTCATATACATATCGTCATGTTGTTCTCAAAGTGTCATTCTTCGTACCATCATAGTATCGCAGATTAGACTATGTCAAACTAATTAACAAATCGCTCTTTATTGGAGAAAACCATTTCAGTGTAGAGTGCCGAATACACAATGAAGTTACGTAAATTTAGTAACCAACACAGTTCTTCCCAAATCGTATGTTGCTCAAAACCTGCATACCACCAATGTTCATTTGATAGAGGTACCAGCAACACTTTATGATTATGATTTTCTAGAATAAGTCACTCTATAAAGAATTCTGTACATCAACATCAGAGAAATATAACCCGCTCTGTATAACTGTCATATTGTTTGCTTCCTTTTTTTCGTTCACAGATTGGTTTGCCACTTTTAGATTGGGTAATGTCAAAATTACCTTTTCTATTAATATGTACACAGTAGCAGGGAACTGAGTTTTCAAAAATATTTAGTTTTGCTATCAATATAGATCTCGTCACCTTCACACTTTATCAAGACGGTTAAAAGAAATCAGAGAGGTGGACATCATGGAATCTGAAATCTGATGTTTGATAATATCCAAAAAGTCTTCTACATATAGCAAACATGGATGTATTCCCGTAGAATCTGTACAACTATCTAGTACATTTCGCCTACACTCCATACCTTTCATTGCCTTTGGCAAAAGTTATGCGGTCTCTATGGTCTGTGACCAAAACACTGTACTCATCACTATACTTTGAATCTCTAAGTCGATAAGACAATGCTCGACTCAAACTGAGGACTCTAACAATGTTGCTATGTTAGAGATACATTTACATAATAGAGAGTAACCTATTTCTAAAACGCATAGCATACGTAAATGACGGAACAAAACAAAATAGGTAAACGTGTTAATTGCTGTTTACATATAAAAGACTCTTTGGATAGTACGTATTGATTTAATTGATATTTCTTTTTATGGCCTTTATCAATAATGAACAGGTGGTTTGCTCTTTTTGTCATTTATGTTTGAGACTTCACATGGCTAGATAACGAGCAGGAATAAAGCGTTACTGTGTTTAGTACAATCTCACGGTGAAACACGAGTACAGTAGTTATCAATTGATTCGCTGAGAACAGATAAGAGTAACACAGGGTGCGGATCGAAATAGTTTTAGTTTGAACTATTAAATATGGTATAAGTAAAAGAGACAACTTCTTGAATGTTTAAATCCGTGTTTTGGGGAATAAATAATACCTGACAAATTCTAAAGATGTGAAGTATTTAAAGTAACTAAATGTGAAAATGGTATCGCATTTTTTCTATCCATTGTACGCTCTCATGTTAAACTGAATGGAAGAAAGGAATGATTTATCTTTAAACAAACACTCACAAAATTCGAAATTATCTTCTGTTCTTATATGTATAATTTACCAATGGCCAATCTTTCAAACTTATTTCCAGAATTGATGTAGGAATCCTTTTTATGGTCTCGCAAATATCACTATTTTCTAATGAGATGCATATATGTTGTCATGTTTTGATGCAACATATTTCGTTTATATTCTATGTCATTCCCCAAAAAACATCAAATCGCATTCAGCAAACAAATTCTGATACACTAAATCGTTATACTATCTACAAAAAATGTTAAGCTAGGGCATGTCTAGTACACTACAGCATATATATTTATGCTTACAAATATCAATCATACTAAATTTTCTGCAAAACTAGGTCAAAAATTGTTATTGTTTCAAATTTTCACCCAATTGTTGCTGTTGTGTTTGTGAAGATCTGGAAATCTTCGACCTGCAACCTCATATACATATCGCCATGTTGTTCTCAAATTATCTATCCATTGTGCCATCATAGTATCGCAGATAGCACTATGTCAAAGTAATTAACAAATCGACCTCGTTGGAGAAAACCGTTCAGTGTAGAGAACCGAATACACAATGACGTTACATATACTTTGTAACCTAAGCACAGTACCTACCACATTGTCTGTAGCTCAAACTCTCTATACTCCAAATGTTCATTTGATTGAGTTATCAGCACACTTAATGATCATGATTTTCTAATTCTAAACAAAGTCACTCCTATCTAGAATTTTCTGTATATCAACAACAGAAAAATTATTACCATGTCCAACTGTCCAACTGTCCAACTGTCATATTGTTTGTTTTCTCTTTTCGTTCACAGCATGATATGGAACATCTCCCTCAGTTAAAACCGAAATCAGAGAGATATTTTCGTTCACAGTCTGCAACCAAATATGATTTTGTTAAGGTAATGCCTTAATGTGTACACAGTGGCAGGGAACTAAGTTTTCAAAAATATTTAGTTTTGCCATTAATATAGATCTCGTCACCTTCACATTTTATCAAAGACGGTTATAAGAAATCAGAGAGGTGGAAATCTTCAAACCGGAAATCTGATATTTGGTAATATCCAAACGTTTTCGACATATGGCAAACATGGATGTAGAATGTGTACACCTATCGAATACATTTCGCCGAGACTTTATACCTTGTATTGCCTTTTGGCAAACTCATGTGGTCTCCCTGGTCTGTGACCAAACGTACTCACAAGTATACCTGTACACTCAAAGTCTATAAGACAATCTCGACTTAATCCTTTCGACTGCAACGATGTTGTTATGATAGAGATACATATACATAATAGAGAATTACGTATTTATAATACGCATAGCATCTGTAAATGACGGAACAAAACAAAGTAGGTAAATCTGATCAATGCTGTTTACAAAAAAACAAAAACTCTTTGGAAGGTACGGGTTGATTTAATTTCCAATTGCTATTTATAGCTTTTATCAATAATGAACAGACGGTTTGTTCGTGTAGTCATTTATGTTTAAAACTTCATATGGCTAGATACCGAGCAGGAGTACAACACTACTGAGTGTGAATAAAAACTTACGGTGAACTACGAGTACAGCATAGTTATCAATGCATTCTCTGAGAACAGATAAAAGTGACATATTACTATTTGATAATGAGATGCATATGTGTTATCATGTTTTGATACTATATGTTGTTTATTTTCGATTTCCTTTCCAGAAATATCAAAATCGCATACAGCAAACAAAATATGATAGATTTAATCCTTATACTATTTAAACATAAAACAGTTGAGCCATGTCACTTTAAGCACACTAATGTAAAGATATTCAAGTTTAAAAACATCACTTTTATTTTATTGCTGGACTAGGTCAAAATTTGTTATTGTTTAAATGTTCACCAAAGTTTTTCTGTGTTTGTGTCAATCTGTAAATCTTCGACCGTCAACCTCATTTACATGTCGTCATGTTGTTCTCAATTATCTATCCACTGTACCACCATAGTATCGCAGATTATACTATTTCATAAACATTAACAAATCGCCCTCTACTGGAGAAAACCATTCAGTGTAGAGCGCCGAATACACAATAAAGTTACGTACATTTAGTAACCAATAGAATACTTTCCACATCGTCTGTAGCTCTTAACCTGTATACCCCAAATGATCATTTGATAGAGGTACCAGGAAACATTTTATGATTATGATAACTAAGTCACTCTATAAAAAAATTTCTGTACATCAACATCAGAGAAATTATAACCCTGTATAACTGTCATATTAATTGCTCTATTTTTTCGTTTACAGATTTGTTTGCTACTTCTCGTTCAGGTAATATCGAAATTACTTTTCTCTCTTAATATATACACAGTAGCAGGGAACTAAGTTTTCAAAAATATTCAATTTTGCCATTAATAAAGATCTCGTCACCTTCACACTTTATCAAAGACGGTTATAGGAAATCAGAGAGGTGGAAATCTTCAAACCGGAAATCTGATATTTGGTAATATCCAAATGTTTTCGACATATGGCAAACAAGGATGTAGAATGTGTACACCTATCGAATACTTCTCTCCTACACTTCATACCTTTCATTCCCTTTTGCCAACTCACGTGCTCTCCCTGGTCAGTGACCAAAACACACTCACAACTATACATGTAAACTCAAAGTCTATAAGACAATCTCGACTTTATCTTTCGACTACAGCTGTGTTGTTATGATAGAGATACATATACAAAATTGAGAGTAATGTCTTGATAATACGCATAGCATCTGTAAATGACAGAACAAAACAAACTAGGTAAATCTGATCAATGCTGTTTACCAATAGAAAACATACTCTTTGGAAGGTACGTATTGATTTAATTTCCAATTGCTATTTATGGCCTTTATTAATAATGAACACACGGTTTGTTCGTGTAGTCATTTATGTTTGAAACTTCATATGGCTAGATACCGAGCAGGATTACAGCACTACTGAGTGTAAATAAAAACTTACGGTGAACTACGAGTACAGTATAGTTATCAATGCATTCTCTGAGAACAGGTAATAGTGCCATATTACTATTTTATGATGAGATGCATATATGTTATCATTTTTGTATGCATTATATTTTGATTATTTTCGATTTCATTCCCAGATATATCAAATTTGTTATTGTTTTAAATTTTCACCCAATTTTTCTGTGTTTGTAAAAATCTGTAAATGGTCAACCTTCCACCTCATATACATATCGTCATGTTGTTCTCAAATTGTCTATTCTTCGTACCATCATAGTATCGCAGATAGGACTATATCAAACTAATTAACAAATCGCCCTCTATTGGAAAAAAACCATTCAGTGTAGAGTGCCGAATACACATTAAAGTTGCGCACATTTAGTAACCAACACAGTTCTTTCCACATTGTCTGTAGCACAAGACCTGTATACCCCAATGTTCATTTGATAGAGGCACCTGAAACACTTTATGATTATTATGACTAAGTCACTCTAAAAATAATTTTTGTACATCAACATCAGAGAATTTATAACCCTGTATAACTGTCATATTGTTTGCTTTCTTTTTTCGTTCACAGAGTTGTTTGACACTTCTCGTTCTGGTAATGTCGAAATTAAGTTGTCTCTAAATATGTACACAGTGGCAGGGAACTAAGTTTTCAAAATTATTCAGTTTTCCTATTAATATAGATCTCGTCACCACCACATTTTATCAATGGTGATTATAAGCAATCAGAGTGGTGGAAATCTTCAAAACTGAAATCTGATATTTGGTAATTTCCAAATGTCTTCGACATATGGCAAACATGGATGTAGAATGTGTACACCTATCGAATACATTTCGCCTAGACTTTATACCTTGTATTGCCTTTGGCCAACTCACGTTCTCTCCCTGGTCAGTGACCAAAACATACTCACAACTATACCTGTAAACTCAAAGACTATATGACAATGCTCGACTTAATCTTTCGACTTACACGATGTTGTTATGATAAAGATACATATACATAATAGAGAGTAACGTATTTATAATACGCATAGCATCTGTAAATGACGGAACAAAACAAACTAGGTAAATCTGATCAATGCTGTTTACAAAAAAAAACTCTTTGGAAGGTACGGGTTGATTTAATTTCCAATTGCAATTATGGCCTTTATTAATAATGAACAGACGGTTTGTTCGTGTAGTCATTCATGTTTGAAACTTCATATGGCTAGATACCGAGCAGGATTACAGCACTACTGAGTGTGAATAAAAACTTACGGTGAATTACGAGTAGAGTATAGATATCAATGCATTCTCTGAGAACAGATAAGAGAGACATATTACTATTTGATCATAAGATACATATATGTTATCATGTATTGATGCAATATATTTTGTTTCTTTTTCGATTTCATTTCCAGAAATATCAAAATCCCATAAAGCAAACAAAATTTGATTGATTAAATCGTTATACTATTTAAAAATAAAACAGTTGAGGCAGGTCACTTTTAGCACACTAAAGTAAAAATATTCATGGTTACCATCTTTAATGAAGGAAGAAAACAAAATAGGTAAACATGATCAATGATGTTTACAAAAATCTTTGGATAGGTTTTATTGTTTTAATTTAAAATTGCTATTTAAGGCCTTTATCAATAATAAAGAGATTGTTTGCTCATTAAGTCATTTATATTTGAGACTTCTTATGGCTAGATAACGAGCGGGAATAAAGCATTACTGAGTGTGAATAAAAAATTACGCTAAATTACCAGTACAGTATCGTTATCAATGCATTCTCTGAGAGCAGATAAGAGTGACATTTTATTAGAGGATGAACATATGGTGAGGATTGGAATAGTTTTAGCTTGAACTATGATATATGGTACAAACTAAAGATACAAATACTTGAGTTTTCCTTGGTTTGGGGGAATACATGATAGTTGACAAGTTCTCAAGATCGAAGTATTTGAAGTAACTAAATGTCAAAATGGTATCGAATATTTTCTTATCCATTGTACACTCTCATGTTAAAGGGTGTGAAGACTCGCGCAAAAAGAAACGTCTAATGCCGGTAATTTGACCTAGTTTCGAATGAGGTGTAACAGAAGTGATAAACACCACCATCGATCCCAGATAAATACACACACAGCTTGCTTTCGTCGGTAATTAGACTCTAGTCTACAGTCAGTACATACAGCTGCGGTCAATACCCACAGCACAGTATACAAACGATACAGCGATGGACATCTCAGGTCCAGCTAAAGATAAGAACTAAGGTATCACGTTTCATTACTGTCTGCATTTTGTAGCGGCACGAACAAAACGTCACTTGCAAGTAACAGAAAGTTAACTTTTTCAGATGGCCGAACTCGGTTTGGAGCGAGTCTTCAATACCTTTAAGCTGCATGTAAGAAATAAATTCTTTTTTATATATACATTCACAAAAATCGAAATTTCTTCTTTCTTATATTATGAATAATTCACTAATGAGCAACCTTTCAAAACATTATTATCAAATTTTCTGTGGTTATCCTCTTCATGGTCTAACACATATCACTATTGAATCATGAGAAAATTACCATGTCTCTTAATATGCACACAGTGGCAGTGAACTAAGTTTTCAAAAATATTAAGTTTTGCCATTAATATAGATCTCTTCACCTTTACATTTTATCAATGGCGGTTATAATACCTTATACATTTCATTGCTAACATATAAGAATAAGATGTTGTTCTGTTGCTTTTTGGTACGTTTCTTTTATCACACTTCAGCCAGATTGATATGTACTCTCATGCCATCCTAAGACGTGTTTTCTGGAAGTCTTCCTCGTTAGCACCTGTACATTGTTTTCCGATGCAAAAGCCCAGTTAAAGCTGCGAGCCCTCGCGAGAGTTGGACCGCTTAGAAATATCCCTTTCTGCTTGTAACGGTTCACAGAATACCACTAAATATAACTGTTTATAACGGTAAAATAGTATTATTGAAAATTACGAATAAACTAAACGAACTCTCAATTGTGTTCAAAGTTGAAAGTATAGTCTACCATAGCTGGTGATGAAGGAAAACAACAACTATGTCCTCTTGTATATGTGTGCTGTTGATTAGCAGGACTTCTTAGCCCAATAAAATGTATTGCGTAGCTAAAGAGCAAAAATAAATCAGATGAAATGTCAAAACTATGCATTATTTATTACAAATCAATCCCTATAGCCTATTCACACACACAAGAGCTCTACTTCATACGCGGTATTCCAGCAATTCAACTACAAGTTTAGGGAGCTCATTCTATATTTTCAACTTGGGTGTCCCAACTTCAAATACATGGTCAATGAACTTCGTAGTAACTTCTAGTAGTGCGAAATACGCTGCATTCATACATGGGTAAATAATTTGAAATGTACTTTCGGCACATTTGAAATAATCTCATAAAGTTCAAGTTGTCATAGACACTTTGAACCTCACATGTACAATCGTGTTACTTTCAGTTGATGAAACAAAAATAGATTCTTAAACAATCATGTAAACATTGTATAAGGCATCAGTATGTATAAAAGCTTGTGCAACTGGTACATTACATAAATCAGGCAAGTGAAAGTCAGATAGTCTAAGAAATAGCGAGGGCAGACAAAACACTTTCACAGATGGTTTTCAAATACCTGTAACAACTATGATCCACATAACTGCAGCTCTTGATTCATGAACACTCTAGCATCCTTCAAACGATGTTGTGCAAAATACCTCGATATTTCCTTACAGTGAATCACACGTTTAGAATTTCAACACAATAAATGAGCTTGATATAAACCCGGTCGTATTAAAGAATTTGGATACAAGTCAATCACCATGCAGATTTCCCATCATGTTATTATTTAAAATAATTGTTCTACCGCGATAGACAGCTCGAGGGCCTATTGAAGCAGTTTCACAATGAGGGTGTAACTTTATCAGAGGTGTAAGAGGCTATTCTAATTCTGGTTGGGGTGGGTAGGGCGAAGGAATGTAACGACAAGAGGGGGGGGGGGGAGGGGAGTGTCGGTTTAGGGATAAGCAGTTTCAGCTATTTGTTGGTCCTCCTAGCAATTTTTTTGCATAAAATATAACAAAGAAGAATAATTCTAAAATGCTTTGAAATGAAAGTATTACTTGGACGTGATGAGGTTATAAGCCATCTTTACTTTGTCGTAAACAATTGCAAGCGCAAGACGTGCATCTTAACAAAAGAAGATAGGTTTGGCTAGTTCTAAATTGTTGTACTTCAGAATTATGATTACCAAACGTGTGTGTGTGGGTGGGTGGTGGAGGTGGGGGCTAACTTGTAAGAATGAACCGATATTCACAGAAAAATCAGTAAATTATTACCAACAAGGATGAACTGGCAATTATGATAAAATGGCAAATTGCATATGTCTAGAACTTGACGAAGGATATGCTACTCGATATTCAATATATATATAACTTATGAATACAGTTTAAATGTTACTGCTCTTTCATCCACGACATATTACAATTAATTTATGAATAAAAATAAAATATTATAAAAAGAATCATCTAAAGCAGTTAGAGGAACGCAAATGAAGGTAAGAGAAGCGAATATCTTCAGGTCATATGTTTGGTACATCATTTATTTCGCTGTTTAAAATGTTCCAACACCTTGAATAAGAAAGGAATGACCTAAAAATTTGAAAGGTTACATTTACTGATAACTTCTGAATAATTGATGATGGACAATTTGTGTCATAATTATTCCTAAAAAATAGTATGCGTGTATTATCTATACGTTATCGCATATGCTCGTACTTATCCATGAAGTTACCAGCAAATGTACTTTTCTTTTGTCTGATACAGTTAAAGAAAAAACGTACACAGGTAAGAATGAAAAGATGGCAATATTTATTTCCAATGAAGAAAAAAATTCGTATATCTAGTATTAAGATTGCATCTTGAATTGAGATAGAAACGACCGAATCAATCTAGAAGGTTAACTACTTACTGGCATGATATTTAAAACCTGGGTGAGCGACGAATCCTTTATATTTTTCCACAGAAATAGTACATGTGTACTATCAATATGTTATTCCATATGCCACTAACTATTAACGAGAATAAAAAAATATATACCTTTTTTCTTATTTCCTTCATTTATAGTTGGAGGAGTCAACATGGCAGGTAAGAATGAATGGGAAGTAGCAAAAACATCATAAAAAGCAGTTTTTTATATTTATCCACTACATATTACTATCTATTTTGAATAATAATATATAAATATGAAAAATAAATAATTAAATAAAAATGTAATGCAGTTATAAGAAAAGCAAATGCAGGGAAGATAAACGAATATATGCGGATCATATTTTAACTACAGCTTTTAATTCGCTGTTTAAAAAGACTTATCACCTTGAATTAAGGTAATACTGACATATCAAATATAAATATTTTTACAGTATAGCTTTTGAATAGTTGATGGGTGAACAATATTTATCATTTTTTTTCTGAGGGAATCGTATGCGAAATATATGAAATTATAAGTGAACACCTTTTTTTATATTTCTGTCGAATACATATAGAGGAAAACATAAACTGGTTAGAATGAACCGATTTTCTCAGAATAATCGGTTATTTTTACCAACGATAATGAACGGGCAATCATGATAAAATGGCAATTTTTATTTTAACGAGGACAAAAGAACTGACATCTTGAACTTTCCTCATAATATCCTACTCTTTATTTATGAATAATAAGAAGGTATATTTTAACTTCTATATAATGCAGTTACAGGAAAAACAAAATCAGGTAATGAAAACAAATATCTGTGAATCATGTGTAAAGTACAGCATGTATTTCGCCGATTACAAAAGACCCAACATCTTGAATTTAGATAGAACTGGCCAATCAATTGTAAAGTTGTCTACTTAATGATACTTTTATGTAACAATGATATCTGTGAATGCCTTTTTTCACGATATGCTTCTCTTTTAAGTATAAAAATAAAGCAATACCTTTTCCTTATTTCTATCTAATGCGGGAACAGGAAAATCTATTTTGATCTAATTAATTTTGGTCCTACTGACTTATTGCGATACTTGCTACTTTGGCCTTCCAGAATGAATCTACTTCGATATTCTTTTTTTTCTTCAAGGGAGTAAATTTGATTAACACTGTTACAAAACGAACTGCAACAAAATTATATTCAGAATAACTGTATGGATAGTATTTCATGATTCGCTTAATGCCTATCCAGGAGGTCGCTTGTAATATCGAAATATGTTGGGGACTGATTTTAAGACAATTGTTACGTACAGGGTAGTCTAGCACGGGTTATATCAGTTCTGGTTTCAAAGAAAGACATATTTTAGGAATCAAATCTTACTAACTGAGGGTCATACCGCTTTGTCTAGAATTGGAAATTGAAATTACCAAACCTAACGCTTAAATAAGTGTTTGCCAGCAAGCGACGTAGCCCAACCATACAATCTTTTAGTCGACATGTTTCATGATGACAGTGATGACAGTGATGACAGTGATTTGACAGTTGAATTGTTTAAACTGTATGTTCCTTTCCATTAAAAAAGTTACTGTAATGTGTTTTATCGGTATCCAGCAGTTGAAATGGACTCCCTTTCTTTTGTTATGTTTCAATGACTGAAACGGGAATCAGTTTTGATAAAATGACTCTGGACGGCAAAATATGTTGAGAAAAGGAACGAAATGATTTCGAAAGAAGACGTTTAAGAGTAAAATGTCGTTGCACGACATAAGAATTTAGTAACGTATTGGGAATACCGTACCGACCCGAGGAGTGGATGATCGCTACGAGAAATGATAACAATGATCTAAACATGATTCAGTGTACTGGAGCTTCTCCCATGGACTTTCACCATGGTCCTGCAATCCCCCCCCCCTCCCACCGTAGCATCCCTCGTTCTCAGCCATATCAGCCATACCAGCCGCCCAGTATTTATTAGAAATGGTTGCAGTAATTCATAGTGTATTATCTGCATATCGGGTATGCATGAAGTATTTATCCATTACAAATTACGGTTTAATTATCTACAAGTGAAGTATAGATTCACGTATGGATTTTCATATATATATCATCGAGACTCGAGACAGGGTATATAGTTTTTTCATCAATACCTCAAGCAACATAAAAATAAAAAGAATACCAGCGCCAATCTACGTTTTCCTTTTCAGGAAGAAACACGCCGTTTAGTTCAACCACCTCAAGGACTTATCGCGCCGAAATACAAACCACGACCTCAACTGACGAATTCTTGGTACACGATCATTTCTTTTGTTATGAAGATTGTAATAAGGGGTCTTACTTTGTGCAATTAACAATAACTTCTACATCAATCGTAATGGAAAATAAGTTATAAAGCTCGATTCATAGCAAAAGTCTGTAATATTTTATTATATTTTGTGAAATTGTGACGAAAGGTTATCATGTGCGAAAGCAGATGGAGTGTGTCGTCGCTAAACATAGACGTTGTTATCAGTGTGTGTTAAATAAAACGTAAACTTTAAATAAAATGTAATATTTTTTGGGAACAGTTACTGCAATTAAATCTATAACTGGTAATTCACGCTTTGTAAAATACTTGCAGAATTCAGGAACAGTAATTTAATTAAAAGTCACCCATGAAGGAACGAAAAGATTGAAATGATCCACCAAGGAATGCTTCGCAATATAAATAATTGTCACTTGGAGTAGCTTTAATTGAAACAGGCTGGTGATGATGGAGTGGTTTGTGAATGTATCCATTTGTAACCCAATTTGATGCATTTCGTACTGTCTTTTATATTATTGTTTTCAAAGTGCAATGAATACTTTCATACCTTTCTGCATATGTCACGCTAATGTTGTTTTCTTGCTCTTAGGTGTAAATATCTGGCACTAATTATGGCATTGTTTATGTGTACGTGTTGTGGTGCAATATGGAACACAGGTGAGATAATAACTGAAACAGTATTAATCTTATTCAAAGTAGCGAATGTTTTTCGTGGGATAGCGTACGGTTGCATATGATGAGCTCAAAAGTTTGCCTGGGTATGCGGTGGCGGCACTAGAAATTCAAAGAGAGTAGGGAAGGGGTGGCGTGAGTGTAGGGGGAGCAAACAGTTGTGGGAGGGCAAAAAACGTACAATTTATAAAGTGCACATCAGAACAAAAAAGGCACTCACTTTCATATCTTTTGAATGTATCTCAGTGGGGCCGGGGGAGGCTCCGGAAGCTAAAGCGTTTTCATATATTCCTTCAATCGTAGCGAGTTTAAACTAGAAAATGCATGTGAGAGATAACAAATTATATATCTATGGAGTTTATTTCAAAGCACTGGTGCCTGTCGGGGGGGGGGGGGCAAATTCCATGGAAGTTGCTTTAGATTTTAAGATATTATTATTTCATAGCAACTTTAGATAAAACATGTCAGGACGATGAATTTAATTCCTGTGGAAGGTGTTCAAAGCCAAGATATGACAGTGCTTTCAGACTGTTCTCTTGTAGCTATCTTAACTTAAGCACAGAAACACATTCTAGAGGTACAATTTCGTTGTAATGTATTTCAAAGCCTCGTGGGGGTCCCTGGAATGTGCAGCGGTTTGTTATCCTCATATTAAGCAAATAAAAAATGCGGATTTAAGGGATAGCCAGTTTGGTTTTACGGCAGCCAGTTATGGTGGTGGGGAGGGGACGGGGATATGCCTCTTGGTCAGGGACGTAGCTAAGGCATGATGATTGGGTGGGGGGGGGGTGTAGTGGCTGAAATTCCAACTGGATGGGTTTTCGAGCCAGAAAATTCCGACTGCTGCCTTGTGCCCCCCCCCCCCCCCCCCCCCGCACTACTCGTCAACGATACGGTCAGTGTCAGTCAGACACCCTATCTTTCGCGACTGCACTTTTGTTCCGAACTTATTTCGGTACATTTGTACCACTGGCCCTCACTTCACAAACTTATTAATCACTCTGGTTAAGCGAGTAAGCAACTGAGTATAAGTTATCTGCTTGATAGGCTACATAGACTACTAACCTCAACAGCTATGTTAATGTAACAAAGGGGAAAACTTTTGTTTTCAACAAATTATATTCGGCGACATAGTGAATTACCCCCAAAAACAGTGCTTTTTCCTAGCGCGCTTAATATTATTTTCTCGGGGGGGGGGGGGGCTATTTATCACTCACATGAAAAAAATTCAATTGTTCACTTCATCTAACTGAGCATTTGGAATGAAGTGAACAATTAAACATTTTGCAGAAAAATGTTGAGTTGACGAGATACGATACGTTGTCAATTAAACATTTTGCAGAAAATTTTTCAATTGCTCAGATGGAATGAAGTGAACAATTGAACATTTTGCAGCAAAATGTCCAATTCACGAGATATGATAAGTTGTCAATAAAACATTTTTCAGAAAATTGTTCGATTGCTCAGTTAAAGCAACTAAGCAATCCAACATTTTTCTGTTTTTTTTTTTTGATAAGATTTTATCTTGTTATCTAAACAATTTACTGAAAAACTTCACCTTATGGGGCAAAGTTTTTCTTGTTAATGGCACTTATAAGCTTCCGTAAATTAGCATTGAGCGTTTTAATTGTTTACGTTGTACAGTAGTTTTATTAGGCATTTTTTTTAGAGTATTCACAATCATACGAAGTTTTGTATGGTGGAGTATAAGGATCGCGAGATACAATTTCTCAATGTGAAAAGGAAAACGTGGTAAATATGACTGATTATAGGTTAATTTTGACCGAAAATTTTAGGTCACTCACAAATTACAAGAATATATGAAAATTAGAGTGCGACAGTCGGAAAAATTAGAGTGCGACAGTCGGAAATTCCGACTGTCGCACTCAAATTTTCCAACTATCGTCAGTTTTACCAAGATTGGGGGGGGGGGTGAGACACCCCCCACACCCCCCTCTAGCGACGTCCCTGCTCTTGGTGCCACCACTGTGTATGTATGCAGGATGGGGGTGGTTAAGGGAATTGGGGGTAGGTAAAGGTTAGCGAGATTTATCACTTACGCTGCACTTCAAAAGGAAGATAAGGAAACTTGGATCATTTTCATCAATCATATTTTTCATTGTTTATTGCATCATAATTGAAATGTACGTTTTATTTTGCTACCATCAACATATATAATTCTAGACATCACATTACACACTGAGAAATCGTACCATTAAAGAATGCATTACTTGTCCGTGTATATCATTTCTGAAGTCATAGTGATGTATACAGAATATCACTCTAACGTAATAAACTCACGCTATATACTAGAGGTTCATTCTTTAGGATTGGATGATAGCGACGGTTGAGATTTTCTTTCTATGACAACGAAGTAAATTTGCATTAATTTCTGCGTTATTTCTGCATCCTGATTATAAATTCTTTATAATTCCAAATGAGGAAACAAGGAATGGTGAATAATTTCTAATAATAGTATGGCCTATGTCAACGTGCTACATGTGCAATGTTTTAGGGGTAAGTTCCTTCACTATTTACGCGTACTAGTCATTTCTTTGCATGCTAGCAGAACTAGGTTTTAAAAAAAAACATGTGCCAGATGATTGGTACACATAGCCTAAGCATAGCCTTGTCGGAACATATAGCATTGAATCCTGATTATCCATTACCTATGTTTATGATTGATAAACAAGGGAAACTTTAGCGAGAGATAAATATGGTTTATCAACTCATTAAGCATTTGCCTTCGCATACAAAATATACTTCTTTATAGATTGTCTCACAACACAAAGCGTCCTGGTGGGAAGTCAAGGAATCATCAGATGCCGACTTTTAGAAAACAGTACCCGTTTCTACTGGTTCGATATGAATATTGAAGGAGATGAATCTCTATTGATTAAATCGGAGAATGGACGAGTCAGCGGAAAAGGATATACGACAGGTGAATTCAACATAGAAAGTGATGGCTCGTTGATCATCAACTCAGTCACTGTTGAGCACGAAAGAGTACTTCACTTCGAAAGTCTGAGCCCCAACTTGATTACAAGTACCAAGGACATATCAGTTATTGTATATGGTAGGTATTTACTACTACTACATCGTCTCCCAGACGCACTTGTCACGTTTTACTTACTACTTATAATTTGTAACATGTTGAATAAAGTTTATCACATCAATTATTGGCAGAAAGCAGTAATGTATATAAGAGCTTCCTCAGAGTTACTTCAAATTAAATTAGCGCTTTACGCAGTAAGTAAGTGAGTGAGTGAGTGAGTAATTTCTATATATAGTATGGCCTATGCCAGCGTGAAATATGCAACTGAGGGACTGAGTTAGTAAGAAAGTAAGAAAATCATAATGACAATATACCAGACAGGCTATGGAGAATTGCATGTCAGAAAGAAATAAAGTGCTGTGCCAGAGAATATTACTTCTATAAATCATAGAGAAAACTGTATTCATCTGCGCACAAGGCACACGTCCTGCTTTAATATTACAAAGCGAAATTGTCAACCGATCCAGCTGTAAGATGTTTAATCTGACAAATTGGGTCATGATCCCTCTCTTTGTAATTCAGTTTGATATTCCGTGCAGTGAATTACAATACATATATTGAGCCAGTGGCGTAGGAAGGTAATTTTGAGTGGGGGGGGGGGGCTGAAGACTGAGGGCCGGCCTGGGGGAGGGGGACACCCCCTCCCCTTTGGAAGTTTGTTTTTCCAGGTGGCCTTAGATGCAATTTGGTGCAATATAGCACACTTCAACACCCACTCCATTTTGTAAATAATTTTGCATTTTCATCTGGACTTAGATGCAATTTGGTGCTCCAAATGAGATTTTTTTTCTCATTTGGAAATGAAAAAGGGGTTTTCTGACTTGCGAAGCGGGGGGGGGGCGGAATGATACTTCCGCCCCCCCATATTTTTCACTGGGGGGGGGGGCTGGCGCCCCAGCCCCCCGGTTCCTACGCCCTTGTATTGAGCATTCACAATAACTCCAGAAAGTAAAGTTTATGACTTCGTTTCGCAGTTGAACCAATCGAACCAATCCCGGTAATTACAGAGTGCCTGGGTAAATCTGGTTGCATCATGAAAGGAAATCTAGATGGAGTCGTCTCGTGTGTCCATCACAACACAAGACCAGCAGCAACAATATCGTGGTTCATGAGAGATGGAACTCACGACATACCACTGAACTCTACCACAAATCAGACATTTTCTGCAGACTTGATTACATTTTCGGTAACCTCAGAGATGGCCATAGGTAAAATACCCCTTCTTGTCAATATGCAGTCCTTTGTGTTACTTGTGTGCAAGTCTCATAACCCATATTCTGCTGTACAAGAATCCGAAAGCAAAGTATTGCTTGATCTCCCTCAAAATGATCCTTTCGAAAAGCAACCAGATCTACCAGAAGATCCAGTTTACGCTATTCAAAACCAAGACTTGGTAATAGAGTGCCCACTACCCACTGCTGCTGAAGATTCAATCGTTATGTGGATGTTCAAATCGCTTGAAGCAAAGAACAGACGTTACCTAATATATTCCGCTTATGGTGTTGTTCCGTCTGTGGAGACCGATGAGCAATACAGTCTTGACAAAAGCGGTGACTTAGTCATCTCAAAAGTTGGATTACAACACGACGGGCTGTATGCATGTGTAAAAAGCACGGGAAACACCACAAAATCAGTTCTACAACGTGTTGAAGTAATAGGTGGGTAACGTACTTACTTTATGTACTGTTTCCGCTGTTTATCATCTGCAATAGTTTCCAAATTGTGCAAACGTTTCAAATATTAGAATCTAGCAAGAAAAATATAAATTACAATTCTTTAATCTTCATACACTATTGGGTGTCTAGCAGAGTTCCGGAATGATGTTTAGTTCTTGTAGGATGAGAGAATGCTTTATCACGGACATCGATACCATACAAGGCAGATAATGTTTTACTCGAATGGTTGCTTCTCAGTAAGCTGGCTTAGAGGATTACAGTTCGCTCATTAATATGTCTCATTGTCAATGTATGTCTACTAGCAAAATATAAAATCCATTAACATCTAACCAGATGTGAGCATGTTCTATGTCTATTAGTATATTTTTTGTTTAGAGTATATGGTCTGATTTGTTGAGATACAACCTGTTTAATGTTGTAGCAACATGTTTCCAAATAGAATATTGCCAGATATATTTGCTGGCTTTAAGTTACTTGATCTATCTTGCATTGTAATTAATTGGCTGGATGATATGCAGGCTTGTACTTGATTCGGCATTGTGATAACATGTAGCATGGTTACTCGTATAGATTTCTTTTTGTTTTATTAACAGTTCAACCTACACCACCAAAAGTCGTGGTTGAAGGTTGCAACCTCTTTGAACCATGCAGTTTCCATATTACCGATACAAAAACCATTACATGTAAAGTGAATAGAGTTCATCCTGAGGTGGAACTCATGATAAAAGCCTTTCAGCCAATCTTGCTGTCATTAACACTAAGGTATCAACATATGAAGACGAGGGGCTGTTTTACACTAGCATTCACGGAGACGTGATTTTGGTGGACGCTAGCTGTCAAGTTAATGGGTCTATCATTTGCCAAGCTGTGGGACCGGCTGCCAACGTCTTCAAATCAGATGCTTATATCTCAATATCATCTAGTAAGTATATTGTTGTTCTATACACTTTATTTCGTCGTGACTATACTATTAACGGGAAATTCTAAATTTTGCCACCAATTATGTCAATGTTTTGAAGATATTTGGATATGAAAAGTCTAATATCAACTTTATCTTAGCATTTGGTACAACTTGACCACATCATATTTTCCAGAAACTACCCCTTTCTTACTATCAAAGACATCCACTGTCCCCTCTTGAATTTTATGACACATGCTCTGTGTCTATACACAGAGTGCACTGGACAAAAAGTCGGCCGTAACCAATGGCACGAAAATTTAAAATATTAGGAAAAGTGATACCTTCCAACCAACACAAATTAAACTCAATACAAATTTTGCTAAATTTCATTCTCTGTGCTCTATTCGTAAAGCTACGAATAGCAGATTGTTACACATGACTACCAGTCTGACTTCACTAGTACGGAAAGTATATTAAACAAGAGGACTATATCATCAAATTGAAAATGAAAAGATAACTGGTATTTATCCTTGCCAAAAGCAAAGGAATATATGGGACAGTGATCAGTTGCCGGATTGTGTTTTTGACGTAATCTCTACCGGTATAATTCATTTAGTACATGGACGTGTAACGTCATACTTTGAGTAGTCATTGGCACAACCTTGCGTCTAGTCCCGGGAAGATTCTCCCAGGCGCCCTACTTGGGGATCAATTTCAAGGAGACCCTTCACACCCTCTACTTTATTACATCCTGGATTCACCACTGGTTGTCATTGGTGATATTTTTGAAATTTATTTTGCAGATGGGGTAAAGTGTCCTCAAATTTCGGCTGCTCCTTTTCCTACTGACAAAGAAGTGCAGATCAACCTATGGATTATAATTTGTTTGACGATATCTGTAACATTACTTTGTGTCTTTATTGGTAAGTTTGCGTTTCTATCGCAAGTCAATTCAAGTAATAAGTCATAAATACTGTTGCCGCCAATTTGTAAGTCAAATATGAAAGCAACCTATAAAGTCATGCTATAAGTATAGGTAAATGAACATATAACTGGCTGAGGCGCAGCAACGTAGTCCTAATTTGTGAAGTAATGTGGTTCCGGTGGATGGCTTGCATCAGTGTAGTTCAGCTGCATTGATATTTAACAAAAGTAATAATCATGCAAGTGGATTGGACAACAATTGAAATTTATTTTAAACAGACACTTACAAATATGCAAGTATATGAC